>CAUZXS010000861.1:0-91013 GCA_963585895.1 Sepioteuthis lessoniana | reverse complement strand
GTCCCTTACTTATATAAATTGCGGGTGGAGTTTCGATGATCTATGGGTACGCCTGTGCACAATGATATGTAAATCGCCAAGTTGACCAACTTTTTCCACTTAAGGCCGATGCTGCATTTAAAGAGATACTTAAAATTTAGCTTCAGTTCCTCCTGGTGATCCCAAGATGATGATCAGTGCTTGAGGAAGTATAAATCCACTTATATTGTCTCAATCTTTAGCTTAAACTTATTCTTGCTTTGACCACACATACCTATTTCTATCTCTACTGCAAGATACACTTAAGTTGGTTACATCTTTAGCTTGAATCTTCCTTCACTTTTCTAAATCATATGGACTTTATTACCATCTCCACCATAAGATCCACTTAAGTTGCTTTCTTTATTTCCAGTCTGAACCTTCATTCATGCCTTAGCCTGTACAAACTTCATTACTGTTTTCTTTTATATTATCGCAAGATTCACTTTAAAGAATCTCAGGACATCGGTCGAAAGTTTAAGAAATAAATAAATAAAATAGGATAGGAAATAAAATGATAAGAAGAGAGAAAGAAAAAAAAAGAATTTTCCTAAATTTTTTTTCTAGAATCGTTAATTAATCAATCAGTCTGGGGGGGGTGTATGTATATATATATGTACATGTGTGTCTGTGAATGTGTGTGTATATATATATATATATATATATATATATATATAGGTTATGGCATATCAAGCCTTGTAGGTCATCTTATGGTAAAGTCTGTTGATGTATATAAATATATATATGATTTGTAAATGAATAATTTTTTAACATTATTTTGAAACAAGCCAGAGCCCATTTGTTTGCACACAAACATTTCAGGTATTGCTATGTAACACTAATAATTCTCTTCAACATTATCCATTTGTTTGTCCACAGTTAAGTGGTTTCACAAATAGTAAATGATTAAATAATTCTATTTGATCTACTACCACTCTGGGTTAGAGTGGACCTGGGAGTAATGCAATGAAAGGGTACTCCACATTCCCCAAAGCTCCAAGACTGGATTCTCACTATCAGATATTTTAGTGTAATATCTAAGACACTTGTTGCTAGGGGAGGGATCTTAGACCTCTGCAGAGATGCAGTCTGTGTATTCTATAGTTTCAGCCATTTGGGCTGGTGTGTTTTTTCATATATGTAGAAAGTTGGATAAATCAAACACTTAAAACTGATTTAGAGGCATGATAGTGCATTTTTATTTTTATTTCTTAAGAACTTTTTCAAACTGAAATTGTTTTCTGAGTTTTTCTATTTATAAGCAAATAAGGAACATGGTAAGATGATGGAGATGATAAAGGTGTAGCAGGATGAAGAAGAGTGTTTAGAGTCAAATGTATCAGGTTTCATGGAAGATTTTTGATTGTGTAAAAGTGGAAATAATTTTAGTGAGATGATGGGAAAGAAATAGGAAAAAGGTGGAGGAGAAAAGGGTTTTGGCATATCCTGTTTCATTGACTATAATGTGATGTTGCAAACATTATCAATGTCTTTCAGAGAAACAGGATATGCATAATAGAATTCATTGATTAATAAATGTACACTGAAATTATCATTAGAATTGAATAATTTCTTGATTTTTGTTAAATTTTTTTCTCTACAATCAGGAGTAGTGATTTGTTACAGTACAAAAGCTCCATGGTGGCTCAATATCTCTATTTTGTTTAAAAACTAACATCAAATTACTAACAGTTGCGAATAAAATAGTGCTCAATACAAAAATATTGTTGAGTCAAAAAAGAATATCATTTAAAAGAAAAACAAATGAAATCTTATGACTATTTTACAAGTTCCTGATCATCAATTTATCATTTGTTTTTCTTTTTGAGATATATATGTGTGTGTGTGTATTGATTGGTTTAAAAGATGCTTACATTAATATGGTTAATATCTCTCTTAACAACTGTCATTCACTCAATGTATTTGATGTGAACAGTTATGAACTATTCAAAAAAGTATTTGCATTTTTATCTGTTTCTATCTGCCTGTTCATGTCTCTTACTGTTTGTCTATTCATGTGTGTCTGTTTACCTTTCTCTCACTCTGCACCATTCGTTTGCATGTCTGCTTTTCTTTCCCTCAGTCTCCAAGTTCATGTGTGTCTGCTTTCCTTGCTCTTTTTTAAAATGCACCTGTTTCCATTGAATTAGTTCAAGTATCTGTGTGCTTATTTTAATTTGGTCACTGTTGTCCTTAATGTTTAGCCCTAAAGCAACCTGTCACCTTCTGACAAGATTAGAATAAAACAAAACAAAAGACATGTTTGTCAGAAATCTGATGTTTATTCCAGATGCAAGAAATAGTGAACCAATCAGCTTTTATGATCAGATTTCAGGGTATGTTTATGTGTCATTTAACTCCTAGGGGTGCAAGGAGGGTGACTGCCTGTTGCTGGATGTGCACACTTTTTACTTTTAATGTTATGGGTCCTTCATGTGTTGGAGGGTGGTTTGCAATCTTTTCAGCTACCTCATCTTTAATTCAGTGTAGAAAATGAAGAATGAAAAACAAAACTCAAACTTTATTTACTAAGCATTGCTCTTTGCTAAAAAGTGTATCCTCTTAAGTGTTATTCCTCCAACTAAAGACTTGTAATTCCATTAAGTCATATGCAGAATTAACATCGTCACCCTTTGCCAAAAAATAAAATCACTAAGGAGCGTACAAAACTTCTTTGTTTATATAGGATGATTAAAAAACAAAACAAGAACGTGATTGGTTTTACAGCATGTCAACCCTTATAGGGTTATTTAATGCCAAAGTCAGTCTTTATTTCTCTCGATCAAAATTATTTCAAGTAACTAATGATAACTATTTGTAAAGAATTATAGCTTCAAGTAACTATTCATATCAATAATTTAATTATTAGAAATAGAACTGTTTATCATTTAACTGTGTAGAAATATCACTTATGTTTAATTGAATTGTTAGTTAGACGTAGCAATACTTGGAACCATTTAACTTTGTTGACTAAATTGAATTGTTAGAAATAGAATTGTCTGATAATTTAACTGTGTGTGTATCTGGAAAAATGTGTTTACAAATCATATATTTAATATATGTGTCAAAACAGGATTTGGCATTAACTCACCAACAATAGGTGGTATGCCATGAATCCAATTTCTTGGTATGGCAACCACTTGAGGAGAATGAAAACTGAATTCAATCCTGTTAAACTCCACTTACGTTGACCTTGTGTTGCATCCAGCTTGTGGGGTAGGGTGTATATATATATATATATATATATATATATATATATATATATATATATATATGGTTTCAAGTATTTCTAATACAAATAATTTGCACATAGATATATGATTTTGAGTATTTCAAGCAACTTGTAATAATAATCCTTTGTAAACAATCATAACTTCATTTAATTATTCTTAATACGAATAATTGGTATACAAGATGGTATCAAGTATTTGTATATGATACTCGGAATAGTATCAATGAAGGGCTGGCACTATAGATCTCAAATCTCCAGGATTGGAGCCTCACTATCAGATTCGGACACTTTTTTTTCTGGTAGGGGAGTTCTTACTCTCTGTAGTGAGCAGTCACCCCCTTCATTACTATTACTTCCAGGTCCACAATGACCTTGAGTAGTAGTAGCTGTTCAGGGTCAAATAGGTCTTATATTGTCACCTTGTTCATAATTTGTTATAGTCTGTAGAGTTGTGTGTGTATGTATTTACACACACGTTTGTATAAGTGTGTGTGTATATATATATATATATATATACTTATGTATTAATGTTTTTCTGTATGTGAACATAAATGTGTATACATGTATGTGAGTTTCTCTCAATATATATATATATATATATATATATATATATAATGTGAATTCAAAATGTATTTTCATATACATACATGGGAACACATTTTGATGTGTGTGTGTGTGTGTGTGTAAGTATATGGTTGTGTTTTTATATATATATACACACACACACACACACACAATGACAAACTTTTTTTATTATTTTTATTTATAGGCTGAGTGATCATCATTAGCAGCAGAGAGATAGAACTTATTTGGAATGCCACAGTGTGGACACAGAAATTTAATTATTAGTATTTGATAGGAATACTTGAAACCATATAACTGTGTGCAAACAAATAATTGTTATTAATATATAGGAATAGTTTCTTAAAACTGTTGAATTGTGTGCAAATTATCTATATTAGATAGGAATACTTGGTAAATGATTAGTCAGATTAAAAAGTGTCATTTAAAAGAAAAGATTACAATGGAGAATATGAAGTTATTAGAATTAAATATTCCTTTGTGAATGAAATTCCTTCCTTAAATGACCCATAAGTTGTTGATATGCCATTAAACAAATAAATAAACCAAACACTTATGATTATAATCAAGCATTTACAAATGAATCAAATTTTGGCTTTAAATAGCTTATAAGAAGTTCATATACTGTTAAACAAACCAAACCTGTAATTCTGCTTGGATTAGAGTGTAGTATCTGTGCAGCCATGGGTTGACATTTACACTCAACCAGATATTATTCTGTATAATGAACAATGTCAGTCTAGTCTTTTTTTGTTTCTTTATCCGTTGGTAACTTCTCTTAGGATGAGAGTGTAGAAAATGTATACTCATGGGTTAGCATTTGCACTCAGCCAAATACCTATAAAAAAGTGTAGTATCTGTGTACCAGTGTGATCTCAGATTATGTTCATTGATGTTGTGAAATGCAAACAGCTTTGTCCAGGATTTGAGTTTGGTTTGTTTTGTTTTGTTATATCCACTTCCTATGCGGATAATCAATATGCCACGTGTGTTGGTGAGAATCAGTATGCCACATGTGTTGGTGACAAGTTGTTAGTTTTATATAACAATAAAAAGCAGTGAAAGAAGAAAATATTGATAATAAAAATTTGACTGCTTGGATGCTCACCAGTAGAGTAGTATAAAAAAAAATAACTTAAGCTTTTGTCTGAGGATTGTGAAAATTTTTTGTCACAGCAATAAGGACAAGAGTAAGTAAGTAAAGATGGCGACCAGAAGGCTCTCTTTTCGAAAGCTACTACACTGAGGTGTAGGGGTGGGCATTACTCCTTTCCCTGGATTGCTCCACTTTACCCTTGATATGTACCTTATATTGCTGAGTCTTAAGCAAGGAGGTATCAAGTACCATTTTTAAGGTCTTTGGTATGACGCAATCTGGGATTGAACCCAGGTCTCCTGAAACATTGGCGAACACTCTACCCACTAGGCCAATGAGCTGGTTACCTAGAACAAGAGTAGTTGTCTTAAAAAAAAGATATATAATCACATAATGATAATCTATTAATCTATATAATGATAATGAACAGACTTTTTCTTTCTTTGTTCCAAAGTTCAGTTAAGATTCTCCTATGTTGGCACTTGCACTTAACCTAATATCTATATGATGATTACATAACTGTTTTGTTTGTATTCACAAATTCTACTTAGTCTAGGATTTAAACTTGAGTTGCTGTGTCCATTTCTTATGATTATAAACATCTTGATATTATTTTAGAAATGTCTGATTTTCTCATCTACCAATTCTTTTATGAAACTTTTTTGACAGCATGAAAGGAGGTGAACTTTTCACAAGAATTCAAGAAAGAGCAAATTCAGCATTTACTGAGAGAGGTAAGCACTTATCCTGTTATCTAATGTTCTATGTACACAGTCACTTTATTCATATTTAGACTTAAATTCACACCTGACGTCAGCCGAGATTCATATAGAGCGTCTGTTGCTTTAGGTGTAGCTCGAGTGATAGGTTTTCTATCAAATCTGTAGAGCTCAGTAAATCTCAAATCTGCCTTGAAATGGTTGTACATTTGACTTAACCTCCCCCCCCCCAGGATTTGTCTTTTAAATAAATTAAGCAAAAATATAAATTGTTTTCCGGTGAACAAATTTGGCTACTGTCTGATGTGAATCGATTCCACAACCAAGAAAGGCAACAATGATCTGTGTTTAAAATTTTAAAACAATTTTCATTACATGTCCTTCTCAGTTGGTGGTGGTTGAGGACTTAATACACCAACTGAGTATCTCAGCTGAGAGTTAAGACTTCCTCCTCGACAAGTGTCCTAGATAAGACACTAAACTGCATCTAATGGTGAGGCTCCAGTCCTGGGGCTTTGACGAATGTGGAATACCCCTTCATTACCATTTCTTTTAGGTTCACCCTGTCCCTGATTAAAAGTACCTGTTAGGATCCCAACTGTGGGCCAGATAGAACTGTTTAATCATCTACTATACTTGAAACCATTTACCTGTGTACAAACGAGTCCTGGCTCATGTAAAAGAAAAAAAAAAGTTAAAAAAAAAACAGTTTTGTTACTATTGATATCTTAGAATAGATTTAAGTTGAGCATTTATCATTAGTTCTTCAAAAAAAGGATTTTTTTTTCAGTCACATTTGTCAAAGAATTCTGTGACCAAAAAAAAAATTTTTTTTTTTCTTTTAAGAACTTATAATGTATGCTTTACTGAAAACTATTCTAAAATTTGGTACATACCATAGTGTGTGTGTGTGTGTATATATATATATATATATATATATATATATATCTATAAAACAGGATTTGGCATTAGATATCCTACAAGAGTTGATATGCCATAAAACATAGCCAATCAACCAATCATCATTACATGTATCTGTGTATTTGTTTATTGTTGTTTTAAAAATTTTAGTGCCGCTCTACTGGCTTGGCGAGCAATGTTTTATTATTTCTTTTGTGCATAAGACCATGTGCTTGTGTTTGCAAATCAATCCTGCTGTTGGCTGGATCTGTTGTGACACTATCAGCTTTTTAGTGAGGTATCTGGCTGGCTTGTAGGTCAGCATGGTTTGAAGGAAGTAACCTTGAATGAGTATGAGGTTCCATAGGAGAAAAGAAACTAGAAATAATCAAGCACTTCTTGTTTCTCATGGGGTATGGAATGATCCTAAAAAATACTGGAAGGATCAACTATCCCTGCAAAGACTAAAAGTAAGTCTCATTTCTAGCCAAGCCAGAAGTCTTGAGAAAGTTTTTAATAGTCCCATATGTAGTTGCAGTGGCTGGCTAGAGTTTACGCTGCACGCTAAAGGTTGTGAAGCAGTGTTATCTAAGGGTCCCAAAGTGACACACACTCTGCTATCTATGGGCAGGTCCTGTCCTTCGAGAACTTGTTTGTTTGTCTTATTTTTTGTCCTTGTCACACGAGTGTGCACTAGGTATGTATGCATTTTCAGATGGCAACAATGTTGGGTCTGATATTGCAGCATAGGCAGATATGGGCAGTGCATGATGGCAAGACAGTTGCTCCATCACACTCCCAGAGCATACACTTGGTTACCCAAAAGTCATTGCACTGCCATGATATAGGGGTCCCTTCACCAGTGTTACTGTTGGTATATTCTTCTTGTCTGATAAAGATCCTTTGACGAGTGTCAGAAGAAAGAGACCTTTAAGAATCAATGAAAGAATTAAAATTTATCCACCACTTTCAGCTTTTTTTTAAAAAATTTTTTATTTAAACAAACTCTAAAACCTTGATCTGTTTGGAACTTTTAACTCTTTACAGTTAGACTAACTAAAGGTTTCTGGTTATGCTCTTCGGTTTGGTATTATTTAATTCAGTTATAAACAATCAGTTATCAAGTAGATGTGGTGTGATTTGAAAAAAAACAAAACTAAATTTAAAAGAAGACCTGCACTGTTGAACAACTTCTATAATTAACTGATGATGTCTGGAGTGCTGTCTCACCATCAAGATATTGTCTATGAGAATCAGTGCTGATTTGGAGGGGAAAAAAATTTTTTTTTTTAGTAAAACACAAGATTGTACTAGTGCAGCACCCTTTATACTTACCAGATCACCAGTGACTTTTATTTTCCAAAATGAAAATTCATCACAAGATTAAAGTCTGTTAAGGACATTAAAAGAAATATGATGGTGGAGCTTCACATCTACAATGGTTGATATGCCATAAAACCCAACACAAATCCTATATATTTAATATATATGTATAAAGATGATTTTACATCAAATAACCAACTAGTGTTGATATGGCATAAAACCCAACCAAACCAAATCCTATATATTTAATATGTATGTAAAAACAGGATTTGACATTAAATAACCTACAATGGTTGATATGACATAAAACCCAACCCGACCAAACCAAGCCCACAGTTTATTAGCAGTCCATACATTTGGCCGAGTACTCAGTGTTGTTATAATTACAGTCATAATCAAAAGTTTTTTTTTCTACTTCAAACTTATCATTAGGGTTAAGAGAGGCCTGCAGGGCATCCTGGGTATTAAGTCTACGCTTGGTTGTCATGGTATCATAATTCATATCATCTATTGTTTGAAAAACAACAACAGTTTTTTTTTTTAAATTGCTAATTTTGAAAAAAGCCAAAATTACATGAAAGCCATCTTGCTTAGACTGATTCAAAAAATATCAAGATTGTATTTATCACAACAAAAATGAAAAATCAATTTTCTTCAAAAGAGGTTATTTTCGTTGGTTTTACATCATTTCAGCTTTTCTGGAGTTTTTAATGCCAAAATCAATTTTGCAAGCAATTATATGGTTTTTCAAGTAACTATTGATAATCATTTGTAAACAATTGTAGCTTCAAGTAATTATTCTTTGTATGAATAATTTAAAAATAATTATATGGTTTCATATCATTATTCTTTTTAAATATTAATTTGTTTGCTGACAGGAATGTGTAAAATCATATAATTAATACTAATAATTTTCAACTAGCAATAGATGGGACCTCATCAGGTACTATCACTGAATTAGTGTGGAACAGGAAATATGTATTTACCCAACCCATTTACTATTGGCAGGATGTGACTATATTATAACAAAGTAGTGCTAGTCTGAATTCAGAGTTTTCCTTCTCCAAGATCAGTTGCTGTATCATGGCTAAAGAGCTCAGTCTGCTCTACTATTTTCTCATTGCTGGGGAGAAGAAATGGATTCATATCTTTCCCAAATGCATTTGTACAAAGTAAAATACAAGCAGCTTATCATCTTGGGAGATGGACATGGCAACTATTACTGCAAGTATTTCCAGTGAACCTAGTTTGGTAGGATTTTATGGCATATCAACCATTGTGGGTTATTTAATGCTAAATCCTCTTAATTCATATATATTAAGTTGGATTTTATGGCATATCAATCATTGTAGGTTATTTAATGTCAAATTATATGTGATTGACTGGGCCATTGGCATAATGGTTAGAGCGTTCGCAGATGGTGCAAGAGACCAGGATTCAATCCCAGGTCGAGTCATACCAAAGACTCAAAAACTGGTACTTGATGCCACCTTTCTTAACACTCAGCATTATAAGGTAAGGATCAAGGGTACAGTGGAACAATCTAGGGAATGGAGTTTCACCCTCCCCTTCACCTAGGTATTGTGGCTATTGAAAAAGGAAGCTTCGGGTCACCCTTGACCATGGTCACCAACTTTACTTTTATATATGATTAATATTAATGTCATATTATATGATTTGTAAATGCATAGTTTGTAGATAACATTTTAAAACAAGTTAGAACTCATTTGTTGTATACTGTTAAATAGTTATGTATATGATTTGTAAGTCACTAGTTTGTTTGTTGTATTATTTTCAAGTGAGTCAGAACTAATTTGTTTGCACACAATTAAATGGTTCCAAATATTCTAACACGCATAATTCTATTTCGTATTAATCATTTGTTTGCACTCACTTTAATGGTTTCAAATATTACTATCTAAAATAGATAGTTTTATTTGTACACAGTTAAATGGTTTCAAGCATCACTATATAACACTTGTAGAAGAAAGAATTTCATATTTTTGTTTGGCGCGTAATTTAATTCGACCGTTAGGGTCAACGCATAATTTCACCCAATCAGGATGACTTATCCTATTCATCCCAGACTATCTTTCCGGTCAGCAGAAATTGGGGAAGCCATCAAACACTCTTCCCTTTTCCAGAACTTCTTCATTCAGGACAGACATCTTACTGTCTGCTCTTCAATAGCAGCAGCATCGACGCAATGAGGGAAGCCGTCTAATTTATGGACCCCTTGCGTCTATTCTCTTAGACCGAGGGTTCCCAGTTCAATATGAATTAGATGAATTCAATATGCCACACACAGGAACAACTCTTAGTCACCTCCAGTATTGGCTATGTCGACTGCGATGCAAAATTCCACTCCGACACCTAGCTACTTCACCTCTGGGCAACATTTTCTGGAGACATTCACGCTTCTTCCCGAAACAACCAGAATCACAAACTCACGGTGGCTACAATTGTTTCTGTCCTCAAACAGCAAACATAACTTTTGCTACACTATGGCGAACCTATCTCCCTCAACATATTCAACAATGCACTTTTTGCTCAGGCATTTAGCTGCTAAAATGCTTTCTCCACTCCATAACAACTTCATTTCATTTCCTTACTTACAAGGAGACTCGCAGCATAAACGTAAACCTGTTATTCCATGCTGCCATTAAAAACCTTCATATAAAAACTAACGGCATCTTCATCTTCTTACTTCTTCATCATCCTCCTTTATTTTTCAACAACACTTAGCGAGGGAATAACAACACGCGCAAGAATACATTTTCTTCACTAAAAATGGTAACAAACATTCTTATTCGCTAAACACTCACAATTCAATTTAGGCACACATTCAAAGAGTTTCAAGTATTGCTAATTAACATTAATAATTCTATCCAGCTGTGAATGTAATGGATGCAACGTACCTGGAAATTCATGGACATGACTGGCCTGTAGAGTAAAAGCAAGAAACAGATATGGCTGCTTCAAGCACTATATGTAACGTTTGGTCATCTTGAACCAGCAAGAGTCGATTTGCGCATAGGCAAATTCTTTCAAGATTGGGCGAACATATGAACGCATGGTGACGGCTAGAAGGTGTCATTTTTTTCTCGGTGAATCAATTGACGAATACGCATGGAGTCTGTTAAAACTTGAAGGAAGGAGAGAAAAAAAGAGAGGGAAGGAAAAGGAAAGGAAAGAAAATGAGGAAAAGGAAGCACTCGTATTGACATGCACAAGCCTTAACTTCATTGAGAAACTGATTTGCGAAATTCATTGCAGTAGCATTCCGACACACCATCATTACTCATTTGTTAACGCACAGTTAAATTGTTCCAAGTATTGCTATGTATCACTAACCAGCATTTCTCATTTGTTGATGCATTGTTAAATTATTCCAAGTATTGCTATGTATCACTAACAACTCAATTAAAACTCAATAATTTGTTTACATTTAAATGGTCAAAGAGTTCAATTTTATTAATTCAATTTAATGTAGCTCATTTGTTTGCACACAGTTTAGATGTCAAACAGTTTTATTTGACCCATTGATAGGACCCTATCAAATAAAATTTCAAAAACAGTTCTATTTCAAACAATTCAGTTTACCTTCCTATGGTGATATGATATATAGCATAGTTTAGTAAACCTTCCCTCATTATCAGTTATCAAACTTAATTTGTTGAAATTTTTTAGGCTGTTAGATTTGTGTCATAGATGCGATGGTCAGGAACTTGAATCAGATAATGAAAACAGTAATGACTTACCTAATTGTCACCATAAAAGAGCTTGTCTTTGTTTGGTGTACGGAGCTTTAATGTAAAGAGAAAACAAGTATGTGCTGGCACTGCAATATTCATGCATATTGACCACGTGTGACCAGTATGCTTTGCCAACTATAAAAGAAGGGTATAGTCAGGGTTGAGACAAACCTCTTTTGCCCTCGAGGTATAGAGAGTAATATCGAAGACAGTGTCGTCAGTGAATAAAAGAGGATTGGATACGGTGTTGCCTTGAGGAGGGTTCAGTGAGTAACTGAGTTCAAGTCATGGATTGGCTCTCTCTTTGGTGTTGCTCTGTTGTTGTTTTTTTTTTTTTTCCCCCCTTTTCTCTCTTCACTCTTTAATCAGTTTTGGTTGTTCTTCATTTGCCTTTATTATAACTCACTATTTTGTTTTTGAACACAGAGGCAGCAGCAATTATCCGAGATATTGCTGTGGCTATCAACCATTTACATAAGATGGATATTGCACACAGAGATATTAAGGTAAGTTTATCTTTTCTACTTTTTCCTTTCATTCTTTATCATAAATATAAAAAAGTTAATTTGATTTTTTTTAATACACATGCACAAATGGTTATTTGAATAAATCTAGAAAAAGAAGCATAGCTCATTGCGATGAATCCACTGCTAGCTTCAATACAGGGTTGGCAATATTGACCTGGCCAAATCAAATGATGATTATCAATTCTGAATATAGTGCAGGTTATGATGTACTAGTAATAGGAATTTCGATTGACCTCTTTCACTCTCTATTGATTACCCTCCCCTCCATACTTAATGGTCCAGTGGATTGAGGTCTGATGAGCTAGGAGGTTGTGTATCTGGAGACTGCCATGGATCCTTGCTTGGGTTATTCTTTAACCCTGTAATAAAAAACATGAGGCGGCATCTCATTGCTGACAACTTCCAGAAACATCATAGCTGTTAGTTTAGTATGCATGACTGGAATTTCATTCGGGTCTTTGCATAACTATCTGACAGTTTCTCCTTTTTGGCCAAAATCAAAGTTTTTTTTTTCCTTTGGAGAAAAACCTTAGCAATCCAGCCTCTTGGTATTTTAACTTGTTTATCAAGTGCTTTTTACAAATTGTTTGGTTTGGTTTTACGGTATATCAACCATTGTAGGTTATTTAATGCCAAATACAGATTATACATATGTTGACTAACCATATATATCAAAGTCAACAAAGTTAAATAGTCCCAAGTATTGCTATGTATCACTAACAATTCAATTTAACATCAATCATTTGTTTGCACACTGTTTGAATGTTAAACAGCTCTATTTGACCCATAGATAGGACCCTATCAGGTGGTACCACTCCCATTCAGAGTGTACCTGGGAGCAATGACAATGAAGAGGTACACCACATTCCCTAAAGCTCCAGCATTATTGGAGCCTCACCATCAGATTGTTTGATGTTATATCCAGGACACTCGTTGGTGGTGGGTCTTACCTCTCTACAGAGATCCAGTTGGTGTATTCTACAGCCCAACCAACTGGGCTGGTAAAATTTGAACACTTTTCTTTTGTCACATAGGAATTGTACTGGATGTCATCATGTACGAATTTTCTGATACTGCTTTTTGAAACCTTCAGGTCTTTTACAATAGCTTGATTGACTTTCTCGGGTTTTTGTTAATTATTTCTTAGTTTTTTCGTACAAAATTGTGTTCTGATAGTATTTGAACCTTGTGTATACATTTTGCTGCTGAGTTTGTATTCCTCTCAGCAGTTTCCTGTCCCTTCCAACTTTAACAACAAAGCAAGCAGTCAGATCTATATGACTATGCTGCATTTTTCAGGCAATAATTATAGTTTGCCTTTTCATTTGCTGAATCTACCTGATGTCAGAAAAGTAAGCAAAAAGAAATGAGCTAGAAGAAAGTTAAAGCTCTTAAGAACTGTCCCCCCCCAAAAAAAAACTGATGCACTCTATATATTCTATAAATAGATACACTATCATCTTTTTATATTAAAAAGTACAGCGTGTGAAAATATACATATATTTTCATTTTTTTCTTTTATAATAAGTCATGATATAAAACCAAAATTTGTTTGAGTATTTGATTTTGGTTTTCATTCTATTGAGCATTTCATCCAATATAGTTGTGTGTGTGTGTATGTATATATATATATATATATATATATATATATATATATAGTTATCCACAGACAGACTGTTTTGTTGTATCACAACTGTTCAATGTGGCTAGACACGCAAGATTTTTTAAGCTGGGATCGAAACCTAGCTGACTCATACTTCGCTAGAGAGCTCAACCCCATGGGGGTAGGGGAGCATATATTGTCATATGGAGATTATTTCTTAGTCAGCTTAAAACACTTGTATACTATTTTATGATCTCTTTGGAACATTGACCACCTGATATTTAGGGCTTCTTTTGAAAGGAAATCTCTGAAATGTGATCAGGGGTTTGTTTTAACTCTCCCATTGTATGAGTGTCCTATAATTTAATTAAAACTGTGAACTGCTTACACAGGTGATTTGTTTATTGTGGTGAAGGCTTGTATAGAACCAACCTGACTTTTTTGGATGAGGTGATAACAGAAGAATGGTGTGTCACAGATTATCCTGAACCACACTTCTTCTGATTTTTGATTTAGATGTAACAATTATTATGGGACAGAAGATTGTAGCTGTGTTTCATAATAGTTGTGACACTTGGTATAAGAAATCTCTTTGAAAATGTGACAATTATTATGGGACATATGTACAATTTCTTATCTGAAATTGTGAAAAGAGTTGTTGTTACAATGTATTTTAGTTTGGTTGGTTTTTATGGCACATTAACTCTTGTTTATGCTCTTCAATTACATACAGTACAAAGATGTTTCTTCACAATCAATTTAAACAGGTAAATACTTTATGATGTTAAACAGATTTATAGTACCCTAACACATACTACCATTCTGAGTCAGTGTGGTCCTGGGAGTAATGACAATGAAGGTGGTAATTTCACACTCTTTCAGCTTCACCATCAGATTTAGTTTAGGACATCCTTTATCAATCTTCAAGGAATGCAGTTAGAATATTCTAAACTCCACAGTAGCACCAAATGGGTAGTGAGGATGGGGGCGGGCAGGAATGGCTGAAGAGTTCCATTGTAAAGCAAGGGCCAAATGCTGTCTAGTTTGTATTTTGATTGTAGTAAATTGGTCAAATCTAAAATAAACAAAAAACTGAATGACACAAGATCAAGACAGATATCCAATATAAAAAGAAAAAAAAAAAAAAAAACTTAATCTGCCCTAAGAGGGCCAATGGAAGACTATTAATTAATGAACTGAAGAAATCAAGAAATACCTAATTAGATTTTCTGAATTTTCTTTGAATGATAAAAAAAAGAAAAAAAAAAATCTTTCTCATCTAGTCACTATGCTTCACAATTTTATTCTCCATCTCTGAGATGTCTAAATAATAATGCCTCGTCTCTGAAATTTAGACTCTAATTCTATTTTTCAGCCAGAAAATTTATTATATACGGAAGACAATGCAAATGGTATCCTAAAATTAACGGATTTTGGTTTTGCTAAAGAAACCAATACTTCTAAATCCCTGATGACTCCTTGTTATACACCTTACTATGCAGGTAAGTTGAAATAGTCAACTTTTTAAAAATTTAATAATGATAATAGGTATTTTTTTTTCTCTCTCTACCTGCTAATTCTCACAGTTATTTATCAAATGTCTTATTAATCTTAGAGGTGTAAATTTTATGATAAACCATGATTAATTTCCTAGTGGTTATTCATAGGGTTTTCAAAATTGGATTATTATTGTAATTACTGTCATAAAATAGGAAAAGAAATCAATGAAGCTTTTCATATCTCTTTAATTCTTATCTAACATGAATGACTAAAAAAAAATCCCATCTCCTATCGCTACTGAATTTTTTTTTTTTTATTGGGGGAGAGAGAAAAGTTTTGATTTTAAAGCATGTCAACCCATCTTGGGTTATTTTATGCCTATAGAAAACTGTATTCTTCATAATTTCTGCATACAGTCTTATTGAATATGAATAATTTTTAAACTGATCTATTTCACCCATAGAGGGCTATGACTCCGGATTTGAGTGGGCCTGGAAGTAATTGCAATAAAGAGAGAGGTAAATCCATGCTGCTCAAAAGTCTAGAACTGGAGCCTCTCCATCAGATGCAGTTTAATGTCAGACCAAAGACACTCCTTTCTGGGGGTGCCTTGCCTCACCAATAGGGCAGAGAGAAAAGGGATAAACTCCTGTTTAAAGATATTTTTTTAGTCAGAGGCTTTTTTTTTTCTCAGACCTTTTAGGTGTGAATGACAACACTTTCTTTTGACTCAACCACAAAAAACACATTTCTTGTGCATGACACACAGTACTTTTTGAACATTATTTGTACATTTCACAAATGTTGTGATAATGATTGTCATGAGAAATGTTCATACACTTGCATGTCTATTCTGTAGAATGTAATGTAAATGAAATTATTACAATAATTCATCTCAGCTGTGGCTGTAGGATATATAACTGCACCTCTGCAGAAGGGTAAGATTCCTACCCACCAAAAAGCCGCTGTGGGTGGTGACCCATACTACTTCAGGATGGGATCTTGGTAGCAGAGTGGTCTGCAACCTGGCACCTATAGGATTGTCCTGGCCATATTTTTCAAGTTGCTCTTGTGATGAACAATTACCCAACTCTATTTCATCTTAAAGGTGATAGAAGGCAGTGGGTGAGGAGATAGTTTAAATGATTTCAACAACTATTGCTATTGTGACGGTGCCATTAAAATATTTATCCCAGGACGGGAGGTTATTTTTCGCACGTGTGAAGTCGGGGCAGTCTGGCACTTGATCCCTCACAAAATAAGTTCCAGTTAAGATTCCTTCTTCGGGCACATGGGGAACTGGCAGATAATGTGGGGGTTAATTTTGGGCTAGACTGACCGTCGCTGGCAAGGGGTTTCCATTTTCACGTACACACACCCACCAGACCACTTCGTCTTCCTACCCCAAGGATAATGGAAGGTAGGGCCTCTAGGTTTAGATATAATAATATTATTTATCGTAGTCAACAATTCCAGTTTCCCGTGTAATATTTTTAAAAGGTGAATACGACATTTAGCGAGAATAAATTGAGGTGAATGAAGCTGAAAAGGAACATGCAAAAAGAAGGCAACTCGATAGGCAAACAACACAATGAATAATTTTCAACATGTGGGGACATTTAAAATATAACAAGGTTTTTAATACATGCTGACACAGACAAATATTAAGGTGCCGGCTATATTACCAGCGGATAATACTAAATACAAATGTCTTTCTTTTTTCTTTTCTTCTTTCTTTAAATTGAGAGAGAGAGCATACAATGACAATACTTAGGAAGGGTGGAGGGAGAAAACGGTTTTAAGGTTTATTTAGCTTTTCGATGGGTTCCTTCTGAGAGTATTTTCTCTTTTATGGGCTAGCGGGATTTTATACAGCTTGGCTTGAAGGCATCTGTTATCTTCTTGTCCAAGATTCTTTCCGCTTTTCCCCGGAATTTCGGCGACAGTTTCAATACATCTTATCACGCCAACTGCTGTCCTGAAATCCGGCTCTGCTTTTTCGCCCAGAGTTTGGCATCAGATCCCCGTCCTCTCACAGCGACCTCTGTCTTTACAAATTATTATTATTATATATATATATATATACACACACACACTCATTACTTGGCATTAAATAACTTGTAAAGGTTGATATACAATAAAACTCTACCAAACCAAACACTGATTTATCCAAATACTTAAGGTATTTTTTTTATTAAAAAGTTTGCTACTAATATGAAAAGAGGATAATTTTCAGTTCTAAATAATTGCAATAATTTTCTGGTCCACTCTGACCTGAAATGATAATATATATTTGGACCTCATCTCTGTGTGCAGATTATTCATATTTGTTAGGATTTCAATTATTCCTGTGTGCAAGTTATTTGTATTAAGATGGTTGGGTGTTTTTTTTTTTTTTTTTATGGTAATTCAATTTTTGTAAGAATAGTTTGTAGGTAACATTTTAAGCAAGTTTGAGCTCATTTGTTTGATCAAAGTTAAATAGTTTCAAGTATTGCTATGTAACAATTCAACATCAGTCATTTGTCTACATGCAGTTGCATGGTTAAACTATTTTATAGGACCCTTACTTTGGGCAGAGTGGACCTGACAGTAATGGCAATGAAGGGGTGATCTACTTTTCCTAAAGCTCTGAGACTGAAAGCTCATCATCTGATGGTTTAGTGTCGTATCCAATACACTTGTTGTGAGGTGGGTTCTTACTCCTCTGCAGAGATGCAGTTGGCATATTGTACAGCCACAATTGCATTAAGAATAGTTATTTGAAGTTATAGTTATTTACTAAGATTTTTGCCTAGATGTGGAACAAGGCCAAATGAATGGAGCTCCCAATGAGACTCAAACTCACATTTGCAAGTTTACTAGTCAAGGTTGCTAATCATTACACTATCCAAGGTTCTCAGGGTTTTTTGTAAGTAATTTGGGATTTCTACTCTCAGTCTGTCAGGTGAATGCGCTGTCATTCCCGATGTAAGTGTTCAACCTAAAAGTGGGTTCTCAATTGGATTCTGTTTATTGATGCAGCTTTCCAAAATCCAGGCACCCGAATCAAAAACTGTCTAAGCAATATGTTAAGACAATCATATCTCATCCGGGCACCTGAATCGAACCTCATATACGCACCATGCTCAAGTCGCGTTTTTCGCTTTCGGAAGGACGCGGGTTCGATTCAGGCCGGCAAGACAAAATCTACTCTTTCTTCAAAAATCTGATAATTCCCATTCATTGCCGCCATCCAATTTCTGTTCTCTATCATATTTATAAAGGATCTTTAGTACCAACTTGAAAGTATATAATTTCTTGAAACCATATAACTGCAAATTATTAGTTTTATATGGGAAAATGTGAAACTATAGAACTGTGTGAATGACCATTATGATTTGAATAGGAATAATTACTTTAATGCATATAATTGCTTGCAAAGAAACAAAAAGAAAACCCTGGTATTAAATAACCCAATAAGGGTTGACATACCATAAAATTAATCCACCAAACAAATGTTTGTGCTTTTTAGAATTATTTTTTATAACTATTCTCTAACTTTTGTCTTAGGAAAAAGTAATGTTCTTTCAAATTTAAAAATCAGTTAAAAACAAGAATAGGGTAGCCCAGTCGACTGGGGCTGGAGAGTATACCGACTGCATCTCTGCAGAGGAGTAAGATACCTCCCCAATGTTTGATGTCTTATCCAGTATACTCAATCTGATGGTAAGGCTCCAGACTTGGAGATATGAGGAATGTAGAGTACCCCTTCATTGCCATTGCTCCCAGGTCCAATCTGACCTGCAGTGGTAGCACCTGATAGGGTCCTATCTATGGGTCAAATAGAACAAACTGTTTGCAAACAAATGATTGATGTTAAACTGACTTTTATATAACAATAGTTGACACCATTTAACTGTGGGTAAAAAAGAGCACTGGCTTGTTTAAGAATGTTATTTACAAAATGTGTTCACAAATTTATATATGCATATTTGATTGAACATAATAGACATTTTTTGTCTACATATTTTTTAAAAATCCTTTCACATTGCCGTATTGATCTTATGATATTCAGTGGGAATTGGTTGATAAACCTTCCATAATTAGTTATTTAACAAGTACTTTCTGCCCAACTTTGGGCCATTATCAGGGGAGGATGTATTACAAAAGTGATGTAACTTTTGTATGTACATTACTACTTTTTGCGTGAGAATTTGAAAAGTCAGTCGGGTACTAGACGCCAAACGAGAAGAATCGACTTTTGGAGCTCACAGGTGCGAGGCGAATGTGCGCCCTATGGGGGCCGCTCGAGTTGGGGGCCAAATGAATAAGACAGCATAGAAGATTGTGTCTCTCCTCCTTACGTTGAAACCTTTAACTCAAAGTTAATAAAAAGGTTTCGTACCTGAACAAGAAGTCGTTATGTGTTTTCGAATTCCGAGATTCCTATGTTCTTTATATGTTCTATCGTTATGAACATTCGATGTCCATTTCACCCATTTCGCACGTGGCCATATTCGTGTATATGGCTATGTAACACAGATTGAATTATTAATGATCTTATTTAGATGAAACTTCTTGAGTAGATGGCTCTCTAAGGTCTCAAAACTGTGCAATTGTTTAACATTAAGTGGGAAAAAGAATTGTTTCTAAACATAGAGAAAGTTATGCAATAGTTACATACCTTATAAATCTTTTTTTTCCCCTCTAAGATTCACCTGAAGCAAAGCGACTTTAGTTCCTAATCAGCAGAAGGTGATGATATGGCAATGAGATAAAGTAGTTAAATAGGAAGTTAGTTAGTTTTACTGCATGTCAACCCTTGTTGGTTTTTTTTTTTTAATACCAAAGTCCATCTTTTTTACCTGCCCTATCAGCATGTCTTAGAAAAAGCTGATTGCATCCCTTGCAGTGGGAAAGATCCCCAATCCTCTCCCAAAAAGGAGTGTTCTGGGTATGATACTAAATCGCGTCTGATGGTGATGGTCCACTTTTGGAAAGAAGCCCTCTTGACACTGCAACATTGTAATAAGCAAGTCTGAACTCCAGTTACATTATTCTGATCACATTTGGATTAATAACCCCTTTATCCGCACAATCTCAATTGCACCATTACTCTTCTACCAGGATGGCTTTGACTTGAAGTAACCTATAAACATTGATATGCTATTAAAACGAGATCAAACCAGTTCTGTGGAGTGACCCTTCATTGCCATTACTGACCCAGAGTGATAGTACGTGTTAGGGTCCCATCTATGGGTCAAATAGTTATTTGAATTAGATAGTTATATAGTATCAAATATTCTGGTGCACAAACAAAATTACTTTAGTAGGATAAAAAAAAAAAAAAAAGGTTGTAATGGAATGTTGAAAAATAAAAAGTTATGATTGCTATCAAATATTCATGAATGAATCAAATTTCAGTGTTAAATAATGGTGAAAGGCTTTTAAACAAATAAATGGACCTGTTTTTTTTTTTTTTTTTTTTTTTTTTTCTCTCAAGTAATTGTATCATTTCTTATATTCTTTATACAAATTATTTGTATAGTTTCAAGTATTTCAAGCAAAAAAAAAAAAAAAGGACCACAACATTGAATAACCCAACAAGGCTTGACATACTATAAAAACGACCAACATTGTTTCTCAGTAAATTTCCACACAATGCATATTTTAAGATAGAAAAATAGTGGTCACTTTTAGACAAAGATTCACCCTAAATAAGGTCAAAATAGTGACTTCTTAGCAAATTTCAATGATATTGTTTTTAGGGGATGTCATGTAAATGAACGTAGTAGAGGTTGCCCAGTCGGCTGGGGCTGTAGAATACACTGACTGCACCTCTGCAGAGGGGTAAGCCCCACCTCCCTATGAGTGTCCTGGATATGACACTAAACAGTCAATGCTGGAGCTTTGGGGAATGCTGAGTATGCCTTTATTGCCATTGCTCTCAGGGCCCTATCAAGTACTACCACTCTGGGCCAATCAGAACTAAACTGTGTACTTGTGCTAAACTGAATTGTTTGAAATAGAACTGTTCATTTGTATAAAAAAATGGATTTGGCATTAAATAATCTAGAAAGGTTGATATGCCATAAACCCAAACAAACTTGGTAGAGGATTTTTATATTCCTGATAAGTATGTGAAGAAATTAAAAATTTTAGAAAAATAATCTGATAGAAAAGCTCATACAGGGTGAAACATCACAATAAATATATAAACACTCCACCCAATTGTTTTTCATATGTTTTTCCCCCATATATATTGTTGTCTTCGAGTGGTTGCCCAACAAGACCAAAGGTTATATTCTGCACTACTCTTTTCCTTTAAATCAGAGCAAAAAATAGATTCCTGCAAATTCCGTTTTCTTTGCCAACAATCATTAGACTGTCCATGAAATAAAGCAATATGCAAGACTTGTTTCTTTTTCTTCATTTTTAATGATTATATATGTATATTTTTTTTTCTTTTATTTCAAGCTCCTGAAGTTCTAGGTCCTGAAAAATATGATACATCATGTGATTTATGGTCTTTAGGAGTTATCATGTACATATTGTGAGTATTTTTGGTTTTTTAAATCTTAAATACCAGCAGGGGAAATACACAATTATGTCAGCCACAAGGCAACTTTAAAAAGGAATAAAAATATATTTATTTTGTGACAAAAAAGAAAGGAATAAACGGTCCTTTATGTATCATTGTATGACAGTATTGCATATTTCACCTAATAAGATGAGTGACCCAAAGTCTACTTACCCTTGATTCATACCTTATAATGCTGAGTGTTAAGCAATGAGGCATCAAGTACCTTTTTTGAGTCTTTGGTATGACAACCTGGGATTAAACCCTTGTCTTCCAGACCATTGGCAAACACTCTAACCATTATGCCAATTGGCCGGTATTTGACTTAATAAGAGTAGATACTTATTCAGAATATAACACTGATAAAATGGTTGGTTGATTAATTTTTTTAATGGCTGATCAACCCTTATTGGCTTTTCAATGCCAAATTGTTATATAATAGTGTGTGTGTGTGTGATTTCATGTTCATCAATATATTGCACAAAATAATTTTCATTAACTGTTTTTTATTTAAATTTTTTTTTTTTTTTTTTGGACATGGTTGACTCTGTCATTGCCTTCTAGCACCTTTAAGATAAAGAGTTGGGTGTTTGTTTGCTCTGTAAGTGCTAGGGTATAATATGACCAGCCAATTGATCAAATTTTCTGATTGCCCATCTAGCCCAATTAAGGGTTGTGGAGTGTTGCTGGCTGTCCTTAGGTATTACGAGTTGCCACCCATGGGCAACAGGTGGTCCCATCAGAGGGGCATGTCTTACCTCTCTCTACAAAGCCCCAACCGACAGGGTGCCTAGGGAGGTGGCTGTGGCAATGTTAAAAAAAGATGATATAGAAATGTAGTATTTACATTCATAATCTAGTTAAGAATATTTAAGACTAGATGTTCTTTTTGTGTTATGCTTGAAAAAAACCCATCTAGTCTTAAAAGGTGACTATATTGAATTTTCAACAGACAAGGTAATCCCCTATTTCTCAGCTAGAAACTAATTTAAAAAAATTATTTCTTAATGTTTAATTGGTGAATTGGTTGGGGTAAGAGTAATTACCAAATTTATGTCTCAAAAACAACACTTATTTCATCATGTTTAGATAAGAAGCAAGGATGTTTGGGGAAATCAATATGGCTGCCTTTTTATGGCAGCTCTTTATATCTTGCATAAAAGTTCCTGAATGGGCGGGGAGACAATGACTGAAATTTAGTCTTATCTTAAGTACTACATTTTTATATAATTGTAGCCATTTTCCCAGTATACTTTTTTTTTTTAACAAGTACTGAAAAGTAATTACAAAACTTCCCTTGATAAGCAAAAACAAAAACTGTATCAGTGGCCTATCCTGAAAAATATGCATTAAAGAGTAAATTAAATGCATCAGATGATTATCCATAAAACAATTTAATGCAATACCTTTTACATTAGATAACTGGAAATATTATAATAGATTTTAAATTATTTATTCTAGATTGGGTTTGGTTTTGTCTCCTGTAAAATCAGTTTGTCAACATTTTAGAATACAAAATGAATATTTTGATTCATTTACAACAAAAGAATTTGAATATATAAACAGAAAATGCACTAAACTTTCAGAAGAGTTACTGTCTAGAAAAAATATTGATTTGAATTATTGTTCTAATGTTTATGAAATATGAGAAGAATTGAAAGATAAAAATCAATTCTTGTTGTTAGAAAATTTTCTAAAGAAGGAAACCCATTAGAAAAATTACCTTGGGACAATAAAGCTTGGAAAGAATTTGGAATTATACCACATATGGAAGACTATGAAAATGCTCTAAGCAAAATGAATATAAAAAATTAAAACATGAAAATAAAATTGTTAAAAATATTAAAAACAATTGTAAGCCATTATTTCTAAGTATGTAACTTCACAAAAATGTTAATTCATTAAAATCTGTTGATTCTCTGGAAGAGATTGGTCTGCCACAGGAAAATTGTTATGAGGAGGGTAAAAAAAAAAAAAAAAAAAGTTATGGCTGAACTAATAAGAATTAAAGACAAACCTAATTTTATCCAAGTTCGATCTTAGCAAAAGTATTGGACCTGATGAAATACATCCTAAAATATTAATGTACTTATCAATGTAATAAATTGTTTGAAGAATGTATTGAATATGAAAGGATTCCATATATTTTGAAAACAGCAATTATAATACAAATAAATTTTTTTTAAGGTTTGATACATTTAAAATGTAATTACTGATCTGTTTCTTCAAAATGTATCTTGTGTAAGGTTTTTGAAAAATTAATTAGAAATCTTTAAATTTTATTGGGAAGGATATAAATTTCTATCATCATAGTTTTGTCAATGGTAAATTAACTCTATTTTAGAAAGTACTGATATTATAAATGAACATCTGAGGAAGAAGGATAATGTGGATCTTGTTTAAGTTTTTGGCATTTCATTTACTATTAAAAAAGAACTTAGGTATTCCTAAAAAAAAAATAATAAATATAAGATTTTTTGACTGGTAGAACGATGAGAGTAAAAAAAATTAGTAACAATTATTCTGAAACCTGTCATTCATCAGGGATCAGTACTTGGTCCTTTTGTTGTTTTAAATATTCATAAATAATTAATCTAATGATATAAAATCAGAAACTGAACTATTTGATGATGATGTTAAACTATATGTTAGATCATTATCAAAAGAAACAACCCTAATGAATCTAAATTGTCTTAGGAAGATATTTGGAAATTAAAATTTAATATAGGGAAATCAAAAAGTAAATGAGGAATGTAATCTTGGGGTTGGATTTGCTTGATACATTTAAAGCTGACAATCATATCTTACCTCTTGTATTGAGGGCAAATGGAATGGTTAGCTGGATGGTTTTAAATATATTTTTAAGGAGTCAAATGTTGTTTTAAAGATATATAAGTAGTAAGTAAAGTTGGCGACCTTAGTCAAGGGTGACCTGAAGGCTCCCTTTTCAATAGCTACTACACCGAGGTGCAGGGGAGGGTGCTACTCCATTCCCTGGATTGCTCCACTTTACCCTTAATCCTCACTTTATAGTGCTAAGCAAAGCAACATCAAGTACCATTTTTTGAGTCTTTGGTATGACTCAACCCAGGATTGAATGCCGGTCTCCTGGATCATTGGCAAACACTCTACTCATTAGGCCAATAGCCCAGTTAAAGATATATAAAACCCTAAAAAGACATAAAATATGGGCTCCAGTGTCAACATGTGAAAATTGGAGTGTAATATTGAGATTGATAGATATACAAAAAAAGAGTAAAAGATTACAGTTATTAGATTATGATTATCCACTTTACTATAAAGAAGAATGAGAGGTGATTTAATTGAAACTTTCAAAATAAGGAATGAAATTTCCTATCAAGTCAGATTTCAAAAATTAAGTCTATTAACCAATTAGATTTTTTGCCAAATTGAGTAATATATTTTGGGAACAAATTGCCTTATCAGATCAAAGCAGGAATAATGTAAAAAAAATTTTAATGCTGAATTGGATAATTTCAGAAATAATGGTAAGGAAAAGAATTTTTGAGGCCGAACATTTTTGGAATCTATCGGATGAAATATTTAACTGAATTTGATCCACATATCAATATTTTATATCTTCTTTGAAAAGATTTTTTTTCTTCTAAAGGTTGATATGAGAAGATGGTAAAAAGGGGAGATGCCCAAGGAGGCATAACAAATGAATAGATAAATCAAATTACCTCTGAAATATTAATTTTTTTTTATAGTTGTACTTACAATTAATCTCTAAGTATAACTTTGAAAACAAGTTTAATAAAAGTTAATAGCATCAAATTATTCATATTAATGTCATCTTTCAAGAACTATGATTATAAGTAACAAATTCAACTTGTTTATATATATATATATATATATATAAAACAACAAACGAGAAAAAGCAAAAACAATTAAGCACGTTGGATAAAACAGTGCTCATGTGCTGGTCTGCAGAGCAATATAAAAACTAAAATCTATTCTCATCTATGTTGGTTCATTCTATTAGTAGTAATAGTTTTGTGGTTTGTAAAGGAATTAAAAAAAAAGATATACACAATTCCAGACAAGTTTACACTTATCAACTTTTAAAACAAAGCTTCTACCATTGAATTATAATAATTTTTGCTTGAAGTGTTAAATTAATGTCATCTTTCAAGGATTATAAGTAATTCAATTGAGATAATAAAAACACTTTCTGCTAGTAAAAAATATCAGATGCTATATCCATGGTTTTATTTTCACTTTCCTTAAATCAGTAGCTGCTGCTGATTCTGGATGCTCTTACTGTAGTGTTTCCATAAATTTTGTTAGCAAGTGTTATGTTTTATTGCAGAAAGAGATACCTGCAGATTTACTTTTGTATATCAGAAGTAAAGATTTTCAAAGACAAATATCTGCTTACAGGGGGGTGGGGAAGAAACCTTTTAGTTTGGGAGCTGTAATTTTTTAATGCATTTGACACGGGTGCAGTGTCCTATAGCAATGTGATACTGATCTGTGATTTCTATATGTTCAAACATGATGTCGCCTGCATGTGATGAATAGAAAAGAAAAAACTCATTGATTACAGAAAATATCCTTTACTTCAAAATGTAGTAATCGCCATGCCCTCAACAATGATGGTCAAAAATGCATGTACCAATAGGGACTTTGGACAATTAACAGTTGCAACATCTCACTCGCCAACAAGAAAATGTGTGTGTATGTGTGTGTATACATATATATATATATAATGAGTAGAGTGTTCACCAATGGTCTGAGAGACTAGGGTTCAATTCCAGGTCAAGTCATACCAAAGACTCAAAAAATGGTACTTGATGCTGCCTTGCTTAGCTCTCAGCACTATAAGGTAACTTCGGGTCACACTTGACTAAGGTCGCCAACTATATATATATATATATATATACACACACACACATACTGTAAACCTTCTTCACTATAACAAACCTTGATATGGATTTTAGCTTTGAGGTTGAGGTTTAATCTAACTGACTTTGAATTTACCGAATGAAATTTGATGACTGCAGTAAACAAGTGGACCATAAAAACTTTTCAACTTATTTACTGATCACACACATGCCAACATCAACAAAAATATGTTAGTGTGAAGGGATTGTTTGTAGCTAGGATGGCAGGGGCACTGAAGTTGGTGTTTATCTAATATTAATACAGAATGAACTGATCTAAATTCCACTTCAATGAAATTTGATCTGTGAAATACGAGTTGAAGGTGAATCTTTGAATATCAGTTTATGAATGAAATTCTAACTGGGTAAACCACAGTTGTTCAATGATGCAAGAAAATCTTTGACTCATGAATGAAGTTGAGAAAGGTAAAATAGAAAAACTTTCTAGTTTAAAGTTTTAGTATTCATGAAATTACACAAAAGTTTATTGAAAAAGAAGACTATTTAGTGTCTCATCCTGCTTGTGACACAGTCAATTATTAAGCAAAGTACAGTTGGTTTGAATTCAAAGTTTTCCTTCTCCTAGATAATTACCATATCTAGGCTAAAGAGCCCTGTCTATCCTACTATTTACTCATAGCTATGAGAAGAGATGGATTCATGCCTTTCCAAAGGGTATTAGTGTGAAGTGAAATGCAAATAACCTTTTTTTAGGATTTGAACTTGTCTTGTAGTCCATTTGCAAAAACAATAACTATTAAGTGCTTATCCACATGAACACAGTGTTTATAAAGTTCAGCCGCTGTTTAAGAGCCATCAACAAAGATGGCAGTCATGTTGAAGTGCAGTAATCAAAGTCCATCAAGAATAAAATTTCTAGAGTTGAACTTTTGTTTGCTTTTTACTTAATGATTCTATTGTTTGTACAATGTAAGTTATTGAATTTTCAATTTTAAAACAGCTGCAAGAATTTAAACACTGTGTATGTGTATACGTACATGTACTGAAATACACAAAAATGAATTACATCGAAATATAATACTTGCATTTATTGTCTACTCAAGTAGAGCAACTGTGAGGTATAAATACCATAGCTGATAATCTGGCAAATTGACTTTGCTATATAATAAGGATTAATATGCAGTAAAACCAACCAACCAACCAAACTGAAGCTGATCTGTTCATACCTTAAGTTGGATATGTATGGATCTGAATTTTAATCCAATGGACCAGACCTTGAAATTTTTTTTAACCTCCCTGCCATGAGTAGGATTGTAATATATTAACGTGACCTGCGGGTGTGAATACGGCGGATGTTGTTGACAGATAGATTGATAAGACTGGCATGATCACTGATATGTCATGTCCACAGGTGCTGTGTATCAGTGGATGTTGAGACAGCTGCATCTGCCCAGGGATAATATCAACAAGGTGATTGCCGAAATGTCACCATGCCCACAGGTGCTATGAATATGGTGGATGTTGAAACAGGTGCATCCGGTCGAAGATATCGGAATATCACCTTGACCTGTGGACATGGTTGAATTCGGTGATGGTGGCAGATACGTATGCCCACAGAACTGGGCTTGGGCAAGTACCCAATGGGAAGTAGACAACATAACCAATGAAAAGCAAAGAAGTGAGATGTGGGCATAGCCATAGTTAACGAAAAAGAGGAATTGCTGCAGGTCACGTGAGAGTTGTAGACTATGTAAGTTCCTGAATTTCAGCTAAAGTCAGTTGTTCACTGGCTCTTCCATCTCCTGACAGATCCTTCATGTGTGCAAACTCAATGTGATTGCTTTTCTGCTCCACACAAGTATCATCACCAAGAATAAAAATACAATCTTATATTTTTATATACATACGTGTTCCTCATTGTTAATAACGACACAGCTAAGTATACAACAGGATGTGACATAGCTAAATTCAAACCTGCAGGACTACTTAAAAATTGACCTTTCGTTCACCTAGACTAGTTATCTAACCAAGTTGAAAGAGTCAGTCTGCCCTCCTATTTACCTATATCGGGAGGGTGGATGGAGGAAAGGCACAAATGGATTTGTGCCTTTCCTGAGGGCATTTGTACAAAGAGAAATTCCAACAACCTTGTCCAGGATTTGAACTTGGATCAGTGATTCCATTTCAAAAGACAAACATTGCACTAAGCATACAACTTAGTGCTACTTGCTTTGGAGAAATACGGAAAAACAGCTGAATTTCTTTATTTACTTAAGGAGGTGGGAGTCAACCATCAGAGTGAGATCCCTATTTTCAACAAGAATGATTACTCCCTCTTAATTTTTTATAGTTAGGATTACAGTGTATGTGGAGGAGTTACATATACACAGTGACATCTACTCCTTAAAACCAAGGTATGCATTGCTCACCCAAAACAAATGTGTAACTGCAGAGATGCAGTTGGTGTATTTTGCAGCCCCAGCCAACTGGGCAACAACCCAGCATGTCACATGAGCCTGCCCAGGGGCACGTGGTAATTGAAAAGATTTAACTGCCTTCCCACCAAGTCAGTATGTGACACAAGATTGTTTATAGTGGGGAGCCATACCCAAATCAAGACTCATACTAATCCAAAATTGTTTGGTCCCATTAACATTCCTCTTTTTAGGGTACCTCAGGTGCCTAGTAATAAACTCGGCTTTGGTAAGTAGGTATAGTCTGAGAGGGAGAAGACTCCCCTTTACTCAGGCGTTCAACTTTCAAACTTGGAAATTGAAGGGATTTAGAGAAATTTCAGCAAGTTTAAATAATGCTTAATGGTTAAATCCATCTTGGGAAGAGGGAAAAGAATACTGCTGCTTGAAATATATCCATTAAGTTTGGAAGGGAATTAAGAAAGTTAACAATAAACATCTGATGTATATTATCATTCTTTTGCCTTTTTTTTTATTCCTTATATATTTGCTTTTAGTTATCTAAATTTCTGAGAATGAAGCTTGATGATTTTTATCATTAAGGGTTTTCAGACTATTGTCTTCATCTTTATTGTTATTTCCACAATGTGTCGGCCAATATGTCCTCCAGCCTTCTTCAGGTGTTTGTCGAACTTGGTAACTTTCACAGAACTTCGAACTACATCCTTTATTGAATCCACAGGGGTCGTCTGTTCTGATTTCATTAGCCATAACCGGGTACAAGTGTTAAGTATTCTTGTATTGTTATTCCCCTGCAGTCAGGATTGAACCTGCAACCCTAAGCTTCTAAAAAGACAATCATCTGGAGGTTGCAGGTTCAATTCTGACGGCAGGCAAGTAACAATACAGGAATACTTAACACTTGTACCCAGTTATGGCAAACGGAATCAGAACAGGTGACCACCGTGGATTCAATAAAGTATGTAGTTCAAAGTTCCGTGAAAGTTCCCAAATTCGACAAATACCTGAAGAAGGCCGGAGGACATATCGGCTAAAACGTTGTGGAAATAACAATAAAGATGAAGACAATAGTCTAAAAACCCTTAATGATAAAAATATTTGCTTTTTTTTTTTTTTAATGTACCGTGTATTTCCTTTCTTCCCTCACAATCAAAAAGGCACCATCCATTATTTATCTAAGGTGATGAAGGTATAACATGTTTTTTCGATTAGAATAATTTTTACTTTTTTCTTTCATATTATAATTTTTTTTTTTTTAAATTTAAATAGTGAACTAGGTATTTGGCAAAATTTGTGACAGATGCTACATATTTTATTTTATTTTTAAATTAAAATTTTTTTTATTTTACTTCGTATATATTGAGTTATTAAGGATCCAATTTAAACAAAACTTGGTGGGAAGCAAGCTCTGTATTTGATTGACAAACTGTGCAAACCTCTGTTGTTTTGCCCTCTGTGAAAAACTTATATTAGTGGTTTTCAAACTGTGAAGTTCTGGAGACACTACAAGGGAGGGTAGAACTGCATATTCATAGTTATTCATACACACCTCTAAAAAATCAGTTTAAACAGCAATCACACCCAAAATTTTGGCTTAGCTAGCTTCTGAGTATTCATTGTTGTCTTAAGAGAGTCAAAATGCTGCTACTTTTTGAAAAACTGTACATTCAGTCAATATAATGACCAAATAGAGATATTGTCCCAAGCAAGGCCAGGAAATCTCTTTCATGAAATGCCCTTACTCAGTGCAAATATTGTTTGAAAACCACTGGCTTACAACATTTTATTTAAGTTGATTTGAACTTGGTAAAAATTGGTTGGTTGGTTATTTTGTTTAATGGCATATCAACCCTTTGGGGTTATTTAATGCCATATATATATATATATATATATATATATATATATATATATATGATTTGTAAGTAGATAGTTTGAGGATAAATATTTTTGTTTTTAAACAAATTGTTAAAGTGCGAGACAAAGGTTGACAAACAAATTGTTTCACAGATGGATGCTTTGTAAATGGTCTTATTTCATTGATGTATTATGTATATATATATATATATATGCACACTCATGCTAGATTGAGGTTTGCAATTATGTTGTCAGTTTCAATATTCACACTTTCTACACTATTGGGACTATTTAGGTTTTGGTTGATCCTTTGGAATTACATTGTTTTTGCTTGTTTTATACTCATTTTTAATCTCTTTTTTTGTTTTTGATTTCAAGAGGTTTGATATTTTCATTTATTTTTGTTCATTGGTTGATTGGGTATGATTCATTTTGGATTGTGGGTGGGAGTAAAAAATTGGATTTGGCTTGTTAAAAATGAAATGTGTGTGGCTTTCATCTCTGACTTAGACCAACCTTTTTCAGCCCTGCCATCTTCAACTCTCCTTGATATAAAACCTTCTTTGTCTTTATCAGACTGTGTGGCTACCCACCTTTCTACAGTAACCATGGCTTGGCAATTTCCCCTGGCATGAAGAAGAGAATTCGGAAGGGTGAATATGAATTTCCAAGTCCCGAGTGGAACCAAGTTTCCCAGGAGGGTAAGCTTTCCACTTTTTTTTTTTTAAATTTCAAATTTGTTTTTCAGGTTTAATAAAATGAAACATGTAAACTTTTGAAAAATCCTCATTGATTAAATTTCTTGATTTAACTTGATGTGTTGGAGCATTTGTTGGCTGACCAGAAAAATCACTCTGAAAGCTATTGAAGATAGAGATCAAATCTAGTCCATTGTAGCCAAAATTGATTTGTCTCAAAAGAACAAATTCTTATAATACATGATCTGCTATTACATGTTATGTGATAGCAATTTAATAATTATTTAATATTTTTCTTAAAATATTGCCATTTAAGCAAAGCTTAGAGAATACTGACTGTATCCACTGCACAGTGATAAGACTATGGTTGGTTTGGTTTTATGGCATATCAACTATTGTTGATTATTTAATGCTAAATCCTGTTTTTAAATATATGATTTCTGAATATATTTTGTAGGTATCCACAGTTAAAAGATGAAACAGTTCTATTTCTAACTATTCAATTTAGCATAAGTTGACAAAGCTAAATAGTTCCGACATAAGCCATTTGTTTACACATAGAACTGTTTGATCATTTAACTGTGTGTGAACAAATGACTGATGTTTAATTGTATTGTTAGTGATATATAGCAATACTTGAAACCATTTAGCTTTGTCAACTTATGCTAAATTGAATAGTTAGAAATAGAACTGTTTCATCATTTAACTGTTTCTAACAATTCAATTTAGCATAAGTTCATTTGTTTGCACATAGTTTATATAGTCAAACAGTTCTATTTGACCCATAGGTAGGAACCTATCAAGTGCTCCCACTCTGGGCCAGAGTGGACCTGGTAGCAAGGGTAATGAAGGGTACTCTATATTCCCGAATCTCTCCATCAGATTATTTAATGTCATATCTAGGACACTCATAGGGGGCTTTTACCTCTCTGCAGAGATGCAGTTGGTGTATTCTACAACTCCCCACAAAGTCAACTGGGCCAATAATTATTAGAAACGAATATTTGAAACCATACAATTGTGTGCAAATTATTTGTATCAGATGATATCAAGTATTCCTGTATGTAAAAAAACTCTTAAGAAACTACTGCTTAAAAAAAAACAAATATAAATATATAATAAATGCGATTCTCTAATATAAATCTTGACGTCAGATGCTATTAAAATTATGCATTTTCTTAAAATACAGTTTTGTTTCTTGCTCACTTGGGTCAAATCATGTGGGGACAGCTGTTGGTTACAACATAAACAAACTTCCTAATAATGCGAAAACAAATAATGGATTGTATACCATTAAGAATATGCATATGTTGTCTATGAAATCAAGATTATTTCTTGATTAATTTAAAATATATAGTTTACTTATCTCATTTGAATACCAATACATACTTGAAAATGGATCTGATTAAATTGTTTGCTCTCCTTTCATAAATTTTTTGTCTTTTGTATTAAAAAAAAAAAAAAAAAAAAAAGCATTTATTTGGTCTCTGAGGAAAAAAAAATCTTAATTCATTTTGACATCAGATGATATATTGTGAAATATGACCTTCTGAAATGAATCAGATCCAAAAACTTCAAGTTGACCAATCCAAAAATAATAGAATTAACTTAAAAGTTCATAAGCTAATTTAATAAATAATGGCTGGAAAATATCTGTGAGATTACAAGATTACATTTTAGAATGTATTGTGATATTTATTTTTCTCAAAATATGAATTGATTGTTTTTTTGAAATTCTGGCTTGGGTCATTATAAGTTGTTAATAACACTGGGCAACACACAAGACATTTTTTCTATTATTTAGACAAATAATTCTAAATCTGTATACTGATTCTGAATCTTTTCCCAAAATTGTCCTAGCACCAAATTATATATTAATAGTATATTAGTATGTAGCATTGAGGTGTTAATAACACTAGGCAACACACAAAACATTTTTTCTGCTACTTAAAGAAATAATGCTATATTAATAGTATATTAGTATATAGCATTGACGTGTTAAAATATATCCCCCCACCATCACCTCAACCAGAAAAAAGAAAAAACCCATTATACTGAGCATCAGTTTATCCTGGTAAAGAAAAGATGCCAAAACTTGGACTAACAAACAAAATACTTATTATGGAGAGCGATTTAAGAGAACCGAAATGCCATTGGTTGGTGGTGTTATAACCAAAATATATACAATCACACAATCACCCAGTAGCCATAATTTTCTACAAACAAAATATTTTTTTTATTACTTATACAATAAATAATGCTAAACAAAATCTGCTACACTCAGAATCATTATAGCTATGCATCTAATAATATATAGCATTGGCCAAATGAGTAGAGTGTTCACCAATGGTCTGGGAGACTGGGGTTAAATCCCAGGTCAAGTCATACCAAAGACTCAAAAAATGGTACTTGATGCTGCCTTGCTTAACACTCAGCATTATAAGGTAAGGATCAAGGGTAAAGTGGGGCAATCTAGGGAATGGAGTAGCGCCCTCCCCTACACCTCGGTGTGGTAGCTATTGAAAAGGGAGCCTTCGGGTCACCCTCGACTAAGGCCGCCAACTTTACTTACTCATATATAGCACATTTTTGGTCAAAAAAGTATTTACTAATGTGTTTGAACATCGCCATAGGCAAAGGAAGGTGGTTCCTTATGGAAGAAATGTTAGATTTCTTCTGCCAACTGGTTGGGTGCAACGAATTGCCTTCTGAGTTCTTGGTATTTGTCATATGTCCCACCAACCAGATGAGTGTGGCACAGGTTGTTGTTTACAATCAGCTTATTTCTTTCCTTGTAAAGTTAATACATTAACTTGAGTTTGTGAAAAGTTTTTTCATTTTATTCCCTCCCTCACACATTTCATGCAAATGTGATCAACAAAAGGAGTGGTATTAAGAAGAGATTAAATTCCCCAGATATTGGTTCAACAACCGTTTTATGGATTCCATCTGGGCAAGTATACTTTTATAAAAAGGCATCTGTTGGTCATTCCAAAAAGAAAAGCAATCAGTGATTGATGAAGAAAAGTGAATTGAAGTGACAAAAAAACCACAATTGAATATATTTTCGTACTGTATTTGATATATTCATATTCAAGGTAAACCAAATAAACAAAATACCTTATTTTTGATAATAGTTGTATATGCTGGAGAAACTTGGAATTTGAAGGAGGAAGATAACACTTGAGTATATTTGAGAACAATTACCTCAGGACTACTTGGGGACATCCTTGTATGAATCACATCAGAACAGATGGTATAAGGAGGAACCTTGGAATACCAAATAAAATCACTGACATTATCAAGAAGAAAAAGACTGAAGGTCACGTAGTATGGAAAGACAATATTGACTATGTCAGCCATTCATACAAGGATGACTTTATCAAGAGAAGGCCAAAAGATGTGATTTTCAAAGTGATGGAGTGACTTCCTAAGAGAGGATACAAAATTATTTCTGTTAACAGTGGAAAGACTGGCAAAAGGCAAGACAAAATGGAGGTCTTGTGTGGATAAATCTCTAAATGGAACCCTTGCAAGTTTATACAGATGATTTTTTTTCTTCTTCAGAAATGTTCAAGTCATTTATTCTCTTATGCTTGTATATTGATCTGGTCTCTTGTAGGAAGTAGTAATCAATTATATCTGAGAACAATTGCCAAAAAACTATAGTGGAAGCTTTCTTGCATGGATCATGTAATAGATCCAAAAATGGGGTCAATTTGGATATTTTGGACCCACAACTGATTAATTTCAAAATGCCCACATTCACACAGGATATCTGATTTTATGCATTACATCATGGAGACCATAATTACATTTTTTTCTTTCATGCAAAATAAATAAATACAGGTTTTGTGTTTTTCTTTTTAAATCTACATTTTTAATACAAAAGACAAAACAACTCAATTCAATTGATTTCATGGTTTCTTTGTTTTTAACAGGATATCAACCATGTGGGTTATTTAATGCTAAAACTATCCTTGTTGAAGAACAACTGTGATAATACTTAACTTATAACTGGGGGGGGATAAGGGAGATTCATACCTTTCTCAAGGGCATTAGTCCAAAAGTGAATGTAATAGCATAATTGGAGTTTCAATATACTTACTTCAAGGGTACAGTTAAACACTTTAGCCATTATTACACAGAGGCTCCTTTAATTTCATCTAATCAAATCAAAACAATATAAATATACTTTGCTTAAGTATAATTACGAGTGAATCAAAATCAAAATTTCTTAATTTCAAATCAAAGTAATTTAATCCTTCCTTTCGGGATTAACTTACGAGGATCATTAAATAAGTTTCCAGACTTTTTTTGTAAGGGCACTTTTATTGATAGTACACGCATGAAACTCTAGTTCCCTTTGAAGTAATCTCCTCCAGCTGCAATGCACTTGTTGTACAGTTCCAACAACTTCTGGAAGGCCCTATGGAAGTCCTCTTGTGTGAGTGTGTCAATGACCTTCGTCACAGCCTCTTTTATCTCCTCAATTGTCTCATAACGACAGCCTGTGAGCTTAGGGAATAACCAAAAGTTACAGGGAGCAAGGTCTGGACTATTGGGAGGGTGAGGAACTGTCTTGATGTCCATTTTGGTCAAATAGTCTGTGACAAGGATGGAGTTGTGGACTGGTGTATTGTCCTGGTGGAAATGCCACTGACCCGATTTCAAGAGTGCTGGCCTCTTCCCAAGGAATCTTTTCCTGAACTCCCTTAAAACCTCAACATAGTAACCTTAACCGTTTGGCCAATCAACTCTGATGTATTGACTTTCTTACTCCTCCCACACCTCTCATCATCCCTCACAGACTCTGTGCCTTCTTTGAATCTCTTATGCCACTCAAAAACTGATGCTCAATTCATGCAAGATGGTCGAAATGCAGTCTGAAGCATTCCATACGTTTCTGTGGCCTGTTTTCCAAGTTTAAGACAGAATTTTATTGCATATCATTCTTCTAAAGTGTCCTCACATCTAGACTGCATTTTTGAAATTCACCAGCTGTGACAATCAGGCTTTAGTAGGGTGTATTTCAATTGCTGCTGTAGCTGTTGATTTGAAGCTGAAATCATAAAAATTGGTCAGTCATCTCATAAGATGTATAGCAATAACATAGTGAATTTTCAAGAGTCTATGACAATTTTAAATGCCTGTACAAAAAATATCTGGAAACTAATTGAAGGCACCATGTAAGTACAGATACGTACATGTAAAAAAAAGTATCCAGGATATGACGCCAAACTGTATCGAGTGAGGAGGTTCCAGTTCTGGGGAGGGTAGAGGTGCCTCTTTGTTGGATTACTCCCAGGTTCATTCTGACCTGAAGGGGTTGTATGTGTTACGGTTCCATCTATGGATAGAATAGATCTTTTTAAAAATTATTGATATTGGATAGGAATACTTGAAACCATATAACTGTAAAATGTAAATAGCATATAAGACACATGGTTAACAAATTTATTTTGAGGTGGTGGGGGCACTACCGCTCACTACAACTTGTCCGTAGTCCATAGCTGTTGATTTCAAACTTCAGTCGAGAATTAACTCGCTATAATACCAGCAAATTGGATGCCATGTGACATTATCATTAAAATAATTCTATGCCAAATGTGTGCCTTAATGCCAGGAAATATGATAGTTATAATATAATCACAACGTTTCAGTCAATATCTCCTTCAGCCTTCTTCAAGTGTTTTATTTCAATCTTGGGAGTCGACACACAACCTCGAACTGAACCCTTTATTTGAACCACAGTGATAGACTGTTCCAATTCTATCAACCCCGACTGGGTACTAATGTTAAGTTATTGTAAGTAGTAAAATTGGCGACCTTAGTTGACTTCCTTTACAATAGCTATTACACCAAGGTGTAGGGGAGGATACTACTCCATTTCCCGGATTGCTCCATTTTACCCTTGATCTTTACCTTATAATGCTGAGTGTTAAAAAAATGGTACTTGATGCCACCTTACTTGAGTCTTTGGTATGACTCGACCTGGGACTGAACCCCGGTCTCCTGGCAAACACTCTACTCATTAGGTCAATAAGTATTCCATATCATTCCTACCTGTTGTTGGGACTGAACCTGCAACCTCCAGATGATTTCACTCAGAAGCCCTTTCCAACCAAATTCCTTATGCACTGCGACATATGTTCTTGCTGGAAATTTAAACAAATAATTAACAAACCAATCAAATTTTTGTGTTAAATAACCCTTTAGGAGTTGATATGTCTCATAAACCAAAGTAATCTTGTATATTAAAAAAAATCCCTCTACACATACATGCCTCCAAATGAATTAAACTACATTATGCTTTAATTCAAGTTTAACTAAACTATTTATAAACTTTTATCATTAAAAAAACCCACAAAGAATTGAAACAGACCAGTTTGTATAAATATGGCAGAAATTGTCATTAAATTTTTTTTTTCTTTTTGCAGCCAAAGACCTCATCAAAGGTTTATTAAGAACGGATCCTGACAAGAGATTTACCATTGCAGATGTAATGGCTAATCCTTGGGTAGGGGTAAGTACCCCCATTTCATATCCAGCTAGATATTATCTTGCCCACCCTGGAGCTCTGTGTGGTGTCATCCCTTCATTGCCATTACTCTGAAGTCCACTCTGACTCAAAGTGGTAATATGTATTTGGGTCCCATTTAAGGGTCAACTAGATCTATCTGAGAATGTTTAAAATAGTTTTGAACTGCATTAACACTTTGCTTCTCGAACCAATTATATTTCAAGTGAGTTTGAAGTGCTTACTCATTTAGAATTATTAGGAAGTTCCATTTTTGTACCGTGTATGATTGAAGACTTAAGGGCTGACATGCCATAAAATTGATGCAAGGTATATATAAATAATTATTATTAGATAGCAATACTTGAAACCCAACAACTGAGCAAATTATTTGTATTAGACTGGAATACTTGAAAACAATAAAATGGTATGTACATTATTTGTATTAAGAATAGTCACTTGAAACCATATACATATAATTCCTTGTTAAAAAAAATTGATTTCAGCTTTAAATAACCAGACAAGGTTTGGTATTCCATAAAACTAACCAACATTGTAAAAATACAATTATCCTGTAATTTACCATAAGATCCACCCTACCTAAGATTCATTCTAAGAAGGGCCAAAGTGGCTCTACTTAGCAAAATATTCTAATGATATGGATGGTTAGTTTTATGGCACATCAAACCTTTCTGGCTTACTTTATGCCAAGGTCAATCTATTTGCAACCATTTAAGTAATTGTTCCTATTTGATAATTGCTTTGTTGGCTGGGTTTAGAATATGCCAACTGTATCTTTTATTGAGGGGTTCTCCAAATATGACACTAAATTGCATCCAGTGGTGAGGCTTCAGTTCTGAAGAGTATGGAGTACTTCTCATTGCCATTACACCCAGGTCCACTTTGACCCAGAGTGTTAGTGCTTGTTAGGGTCCTATCAATGTCAGATTTGTTTGAAAGTTTTTAGTATTAGATAGGAATACTTGAAACCATATAACTATGCAAACACATTATTATTAGATAAGAATAGCTACTGTATTTGACGGCATATAAGGCATTTTTTTTTAAATACTAAAAATATCTTTTAGAATTTGCGATTGTCGGCCAAAATTAGCTACCTGACAATTCCCATTAGCTTAGACTTTAGAGTAACTATCATATACCAATTGTCATTATTTAAAAGGCTAGTGTGCAGATTAAAAGTTATCATTGATAATATTCATTATATTAATTTCATCATGTTTAATATTAGTACTTTGTTTCACTAAAATCTTTCCTTTTTTTCCCCTGCTGAAAAATTAGGGTGCGTCTTATACACCGTCAAATACCGTACTTGAAACCATATAGTTGTGTACAAATAATTAGTATTAGATAGGAAAACTTGATATGATATAACTGCAAATAAATCATTATGATAATCAAATGAAAAGAAAGTGTAATCAAAAAATGATTTGAATGGAACATTTAAAATATAAATAATTATGACTGTAATCCAACACTTATGAAAGAATCAAATTTCAGCATTAAATAACCCATAAAGAGTTAGTATGCCATTTGATAAATAACCCATTGGAAGTTGATATAAAATAAACCAAACCAAACTTATTTAATGATTATTTGTATGTACACAGTTATATTTTTGTTGAGTGTAAGGAGGTTTTATCCTTCCATATGGTATCCAGTCAGCATAATCTTGACACTACTACTATCAAGGCTTGATGTGGTAATAGGCTAAAAAAAAAAAAAAAAAAGGATTAGTGTTGGAGAGGAGGGAAGATAAGAATATGAATGTATGGATAGACAGAGATATGACTGTCATCTAAAGAACAAGAATAACTGGCTCATTGGTCTAGCGGGTAGAGTGTTTGCCAATGGTCCAGGAGACCTTTGTTCAATTCCTGGTCACGTCATACTAAAGACTTTAAAAATGCTACTTGATACCTCCTTGCTTAACACTCAGCATTATAAGGTACATATCAAGGGTAAAGTGGAGCAATCCAGGGAAAGGAGTAGTGCCCTCCCCTACACCTGGGTATAGTAGCTATTGAAAAGAGAGCCTTCTGGTCACCCTTGACTACGGTTGCCAACTTTACTTACTTATAATAGTGATTATTGCAGTTATATTGCGTATTCTGATCTAATACAAATAATTTATACACAATTAAGTAACTATCTCTATTCAATAAATCATTTGCAAGTAATTATATGGTTTCTAGTAAATAATTATAGTTTCAAATAACTATTCTTAATACCATTTAGCAAGTTATTTGTATCAAGTATTTCTATCTATTACTAATAATTTTCAAACAGATCAATTTGACCAACAGATGGGACTCAAACAAGTATTATTACTCCAGATCAGAGTGGACCTGGAAGTAATGGTAATGAAGCCTCGCCATAAGTTTAGTGTCATACCCAGGACACCCACTCAACAGAAGATGTAGTCACCATATTCAGGGCCACATTTCAACATAAGGTTGTTAGTGTGTTTGAGAAATAATAAAGGGAAAGTTTCATGCACAATTTGATCTCACAGACCCTTTTGCTGTGGAAAATGGTACTGCCATTATCGAAATCACACATGAATTTACCTTCTACTCTTCTCTGATAAGAAGGCGGGATGCTTGGTATTGTTTTTGTGTAAAGGGGAGCAATCCAATGAAAGGAGTAGCACCCTCCCCTACACTTGGGTGTAGTAGCTATTAAAAAGGGAGCCTTCTGGTCACCCTTGACTACGGTTGCCAACTTTACTTACTACCTTACTCTTAAAGAAATCAATGGGGTGTTTGCTCTCCATTTCAGCTGTTCTTGAAAAGAAGCTGTAAGTGTGTAGCTTAAGAACAAAGGAAAGCAAGAAAGCATAGATGAGATTTCCAAGAGTTAGTCAAAAGAGTTTTGACTAGTTACTTCCAGATTGTGTGTATTAGAGCTTAGAGCAGAGAATTTGTCTAAACATACCTGATAACTATAGAAAAGTGACAAACTAGTCACTGGGGGGAGATGAAAAGAATTCTTCGCAGACCATACCTTGCATTTAATTATATATTCTATCCAGAATGGATAATATACAGGGAGGAATCTATCCAAATGTCCAAGCCGTATTCCATTTTAGTTTTGGTTGGGTTTTATGGCATATCAACTATTGTTAGTTATTTAATGCCAAATCCTGTTTTTACATATATATTAAATATATACGATTTGTCAATTCATTTTGTAGATACATTTTTTAATGAGCCTGAGTTCATTCTTTTGAACACAGTTAAATGTTTGTTTGTTTGTTCAGGTTTTATGGAATATCAACCTTTGTAGGTTATTTAATGCCAAATCCATTTTTATACAAATAAACAGTTCTATTTCAAACAATTCAGTTTAGCATAAGTACAGTTTAGTTCTCTTTGACCCATAGATCAGATGATCAGGTGCTACCACCCCGGGCCATATCTAGGACACTTGTTACCTCTCTGCAGAGAGGTAGTTGGTGTATTTGTAATATATGTACTTGGGTTATGTTATTTGAGATAATAAATGAGAAGTACAAATATTAACTTTAAAATAGGAATTTTATTCTTCGTATACAACGCCACGTGTTGGCTAGAAAATGTCCGGCAGTCAACACGTGTGTTTAGTGTTTGGAATCTCTTCAGCAACTGCCTCCTCTTCTGTCTTGGGTCGTCTTCGGCAACTGCTACTATCTCCGCTGATTGGCCAGAGGGAGAGGGAAAGCGAGAGAGAAAAGGAGAGAGAAGGGAAGAGAGAAGAGTGAGAGGCGATGGATTCTGGGATAGCATTCCTTGGCCGAGGTGGAAGTAAGGACCAAGATTTCTGTTGAGTTAGTATTGACTGCCCCATTTACTGACCTTAGTAAGGGAGGTGATACTACATATTCTACATCCCCAGCTGATTGGGCAGACAGTTAAATGGTTTCAATTATTGCTATGTAACAGTAACAATTTAACATCAGTCATTTGCACGCATTTAAATAGATAAACATGGTATGCAACAGATTAGTTTGTCAGTAATTTTTATTTTTAAGTGATTTAGAAATAATTTGTTTGCACTTTAGTATTGCTATTGTTTCTACATAGCAATACAATTCACTTAAACATCAGTCATTTGTTTATACACAGTTAAATGATCAAACATTTCTATTTCTTACAATTCAATTTAGCATAAGTTCATTTGTTTGCACACAGTTTACATAGTCAAACAGTTCTATTTGATCCATATATATGACCCTATCAGGTGCTATCACTCTAAACCAGAGTGGACCTTGGAGTAATGGCAATAAAGAGGTACTCTACATTCCCCAAATCTCCAAGACTGGAACTTTGCCATCAGATTGTTTAATGTCATTATCAGGACACTCGTTGGGAAGTGGGGGGTGTGTCTTACCCTGCTGCAGAGATGCAGTCAGTATATTCTACAGCCCCAGCACACTGGGCTATCCATTTTGGAAGTGGATTTGATATTTATAACATTACAATAGAACTCCAAATATATTTAACATCTTCTAGAAAGCAATAGAAAGAATCTATTATTTTAGCTCCACCCACAGTTTCAGATATTATATACAAGTTCTTTTTCAAATCAGAGTGTGTAGATATGACTTACTGAGCCCTTTGAGGAACCCTGAACCAAGATATATCCAGGATATGATGCTAAACTGCGTCTAATGGTGAGGCTTCAGTTCTGTGTGTGAAGTACCCCTGCATTACCATGACTCCTGAGTTCACTCTGACCCAAAATTCTAGCAACTGTTCAGGTCTCATCTATGGGTCAAATAGATCTGTTAGAAAATTATTTGTATTGGATATGAATACTTTATATTATAACTGTAAATTGTATTAATAGTTACTAGAAGTTAAAATTTGTTTACTAAGAATTATTATTATTTCGAAATAATTACTTGAAACCATATAATTTTATATGAATCAGTATTAGATAGGAATAATTGAAACTATACAACTGCGTGTAAATTATTTGTATTTGATAAGAATGCTTGATATATAACAGTATTAAAAGTCTTAAACAATGACAGGAAAAATGTAAATATAAATGTAGAATGAATGTGATTCCCTAACCTCTAGACATGCCATAAGCCTACAGACTCAGACCAAGATCTTTGTGTATAGTCTACTGAGTAAATTTTAAGTTTTCTCAGCTCAACTCCTGCATATCTATGGGCTAAAGGTTCAACATATTAAATAAGGTAAACAGTCATTGGTTAAAAAAAATCTTTAAAATAATTTTAGGTCTTGAGTTTAAAAGAATCGAATTTCTTTTGGTGAAGTTTCTGTAGCATAATTGTTAACATGCTGGACTGCAATATTTTAGTTAGCAAGTTCAAACTCCAGTCTTGCTATCACATTCACTTTTGTATTAATGCCCCTTGGGAAAGGCATGAACCCCCCTTATCCCTCCAGCTATGGGTTAAATAGTACCACCACTGTTCTTCTACAAGGATGACATTGGCATTAAATAACCCACAAACTTTGAAATGTGATTAAACAAAGAAACCAAAACAATTTCTTTTAAATTGAATTTACATTATAAATCATAATATCCAAGATATCATACAAGCTTATGTGAAGTTTTTGTTTTGGTGTATAAGTTATCTCCCCTACCTAGTTGAACAATTAACCTCTCTAAGATTTTTGTAGTGAATTCATGTTGATAAATGTTCATTATGTTCCCCTTATTTTGAGATGAAAATTTATTGATTTTTGGATGATGGAATAAATAGATTTAGAATTTGCTGATTATATCAGCTCATAATCGTTCAAAATCATTCCCAGAATACATTTCAAAACTGGAGAAATTTTTTAAAAAGTATTGGCACTGATGTATCCATAGTCTTATCAAGTTGTAATTTAAGTAGTAAATGTTAGTTTTATTTAAGTTTGGTTTCTTTTTGAACACGAAAGATATTTCTCAAACAATTATCTATTATCATAATTAGTTTTATGTTGAAATGGTAGATTGTGGTGAATCTGACAAGATTATAAAAATAGGTGGAAAGATAGATAAATCAGATACTTACAAAAGTTTAGCAGTAGTGATATTTCATTCTTTATTCCAAGAACTTCTTCAGACTAAACATTTTTAAGCAAATGAGAAAATAGATAAAATGGAGAAAATCTGTTATTTTATCTATTTGCTTAAATGTAGAAAAACCAAAAAAAATGTTTAGTCTGAAGAAGTTCTTGGAATAAAAGAATGAAATATATCACTACTACTACGACTACTAACCCCTTTGTAAGTGTCTGATTTATCCATCTTTCCACTTATTTTTATCAATTAATCTTATTTATTTATTAATTATGATTATCTTTATTTACAGAGTGTTGTTACAGTTCCTGACACCCCATTGTTGTTTAAAAACATATGGAATGATGACTTGGAATGGTATGATGTACAGGTAAAATATTTTTTCTTTTTAATAGTACATAACAGTTGTTATATTCTGTGTTTGTTACACTTAGGTTTCCTTTCGGTCCTCGTGGGGAAGGCACGTAATTAAAACTTGTGTTAGCAACACGATAAAATTATGACTAAAATTTCTTCCTTACTGAAGATGTTCGAATACAAAAATAAACACAAAGCCGGCTTAATGAACAACAATGCACATTTATTAATGTAAAAAAAACAAAACCAAAAACGAATCAAAACAAAATTAAAAGCAACAGAATGTCTATGCGCCTTCTTGGCGGGATTTGGTCGGTAATTCGGCTGAGTCCTTTGAAGCCCAAAAAATGGGAAATTGAAATTTACCTAGGAATATGTTTCCCTTCCCGTTTTGTTGGTATTAAAGTTTTAGGACATACCTTATAAAATTTTCTTGTTAGGGCAAAATGGTTTCTTGCTGTGCGCACGTGCTAGGGTTAAGATGGAGGAAAAATGTCGATTTTGGTAGGGGCTTCGGCCAATGGAGTTCCTTTCTGGGATGACTGGTAACTAATTGTTTTGTTTGTTTTTCTTTTACGAAATTTTCCTTTTTCGAAACCTTGAATGGAACGTGACGCCTACCTCTGGGTGAGAGCAGAGAAATCCTCCCCCCCCTTTGTTGTTGGAATTGAAATCCTTGCTTTGTCGGCAAGGGTTCTCTCCTCGTCAAATCCGAGCCTTCATCTTTTGCTTCATCCCCAAGACTGAGAAAGATCAGTGGGCAAGCAGTCCCTCCTTCTACCCCCTTTTCTGCAGCAACAGGCATCCTGTGGTTTGATTGGCCCATCAACCTCTCGTCATTCAAAATGAAGGACTGACTCATACCGTATTAGAGAATTATCTCCCTCCACCCTGGACTGCATGTTTCAAACTAAAACAGGGGAACATGTGCCAGCAAGTCTCCCCCAATGATTCCTCCTCACGCTTGTGGGACAGAATATGTGAATATAACACAGTTGTTTCTAACATTTGATGCCAGATTTAGCAATGTACTTTGTACATCCGAAAAGAGTATGCACAAAACCAACATTAAATTAAATGACCGCAATTGTAACTGAGCATTTGACAAATTTGGAAGAAAAATCAAACTTATTTCACCATCATTAAATGCAGAAGATTATGATTGGTTTCAAAACCATTTCATAAAAACATTCTTCTGGTATTAATCTGACATTAGAATTACCTTTGACTCAAAGTAATTACCTCAGTAGCAATATCTCATCTACTGAAAGTGATGTCAGCACACACATTAGATTGCTATTGATAGTATATCGACTATATGGAAATCTAATCTCTAGTAGACTTAAGCAGAAATCTTCTATCACACAAGCCGTCAAAGTAAAACTAACAAGATATACTGAGGATTGCTGGAGAAGTAAGGATGAACTCCTAAGCTATGTTCTCATGTGGACACACCAGTTTTGGCTGACCAGCAAAGACTTACATTCATCAGCTTTGAGTGGACACTGGATGCCGTTTAGAGGACCTACCAGGGACAGATGGTGAGAAAGATAGAGAAAGTAATCTGTTCTCTTGGTGTGTTTTGATCCAGGTGGTGAGATATTTGTAATTAGTAATTACCTACATTGCATATAGGTTTTTAAATAGTCATTATAGAAAATAAAAGACATATTCTCTTTTAAAGGTTTCTATAATTATTCATTAGTAGGACTTAGCCATATTATATAGGGATTGTAAAATGATCATTATTGAATATAAAGGATGTAGAGTAACTTTATTAGGAGGATTATATTTAAAAGGTTTTGTTTGTTTTCATCATTTATATACTTTGGTATCAAATATATATGTGCCATGGGCAGGATTTGACACAAGGTTGATTTTTAAGCAGAATATAGCTGTTTTGAATTCGTTTTCCTTCTCCTAGGTTAGTTGCCATACCAAGGCCAAAATACCTTTCCCAGGGGCATTATTTTTAGGATACTTTCTGATCAGTTATTAAATTGAACTACACAAATTCTGGCATATAAGTTGACTTTTTAAGTCTGAAAAAAGCTCTCTAAAACTAAGAGTTGACTTATATGTCAGGGCTAAAATCCAGTCATAAACCCTAGTTTTGTAGAGATTTTTTTCTGGTTTACTATAAATTGAAACATAAGTTGACCTTCTGTTTGTCAACCTATGTTTCAATTATAGTAAATTTTTTCATCTTAATTTTGTTTGCCTTTTTGCTACAAATATTGGATTATCTGTTACACTTTTGAAACAATTATTCTAATTAGAAAAATAAAAATAAAATGTTATTAGTGTGTAAAAACAATACCAAGCATGCCGCCTTCTTATCAGAGAAGAGTAGAAGGTAAATTCATGTGTGATTTCGATAATGGCAGTACCATTTTCCACAGCAAAAGGGTCTGTGAGATCAAATTGTGCATGAAACTTTCCCTTTATTATTTCTCAAATATACTAACAACCTTATGTTGAAATGTGGCCCTGAATATGGTGACTACATCTTCTGTTGAGTGGGTGTCCTGGGTATGACACTAAACTTATGGCGAGGCTTCATTACCATTACTTCCAGGTCCACTCTGATCTGGAGTAATAATACTTATTTGAGTCCCATCTGTGGGTCAAATTGATCCGTTTGAAAATTATTAGTAATAGATAGAAATACTTGATACAAATAACTTGCTAAATGGTATTAAGAATAGTTATTTGAAACTATAATTATTTACTAGAAACCATATAATTACTTGCAAATGATTTATTGAATAGAGATAGTTACTTAATTGTGTATAAATTATTTGTATTAGATCAGAAAATGCAATATAACTGCAATAATCACTATTATAAGTAAGTAAAGTTGGTGACCGTAGTCGAGGGCGACCAGAAGGCTCTCTTTTCAATAGCTACTATACCCAGGTGTAGGGGAGGGCACTACTCCTTTCCCTTGATTGCTCCACTTTACCCTTGATACATACCTTATATTGCTGAGTATTAAGCTAGGAGGTATCAAGTACCATTTTTAAAGTCTTTGGTATGACCCGAACTGGGATCGAAAACCCCAGTCTCCCGGACCATTGGCGAACACTCTAGCCATTAGGCCAATGAGCCGGTAAGTCAGATAAAATGTTTGCAATGATTAGATTAGTTGGGTTTTATGGCATATCAACCATTGTTTGTTATTTAAATCCAAATCCTGTTTTTACCTATATATTAAATATATGATTCGTAAACACATTTTGTAGATACACAATTAAAGGATGAAACAATTTAACTTATGTCAAACAGTTCTATTTGACCCATAAATAGGACCCTATCAAGTACTCCCACTCTAGGCCTCAATAAAGGGGTACTCCTCATTCCCCAAAGCCTCAAAATCAGATTGTTTAGTATTATATCCAAGACGCTCATTGGGGAGGGTCTTACCCCTATGCAGAGATACAGTCGGTGTATTCTACAGCTGTAGTAGAATGTTGAAAATATAAATTAGTTATTACAACCAAACAATTCTTTCAGCATTAACTAACCCATTAGGAGTTGATATGGCATTAAACAAATAAATCAGTTTTGAAACTTGTTTATTGTAAGGAGACAACATAAATCACCCATTCCTATTGTTGAGATAATAATTTGCGTGAACTAAGATTTTAAAAGAAAAAGAAAAAAAAAATAAGCAACCAAAATAAAGATGAAAATTGATAATGAAATTTTTTTTTTTCTTTAAATAAAGCTCTGTTGATCACTGCTCTTTGTAGTTCCTGGACAGAAAGTATTATTTCCCTGTTGCTTATACCTAAAGTAATCGAAAATACTTAGCTTTCTCTTCAAATTTCCCTTTTGTTACCTAGGTTATGAAATGTCCAAATTTCCCAAATCATTCTAAATGTTTTTGTTCATTTTTGTATAACTTTATATACATATTTCTAGTAAATGGAGATTTACAAATTTACTTGTTGTGTCATACCAAAGACTAAGGTACATATCAAGGGTAAAGTAGAGCAATCTAGGGAATGGAGTAGTGCCCTCCCCTACACCTCGGTGTAGTAGCTATTGAAAAGGGAGCCTTCTGGTCGCCCTTGACTACGGTTGCCAACAACATAGAAAATTTCATCATCCAGAAATTTAAAAAGAAACTAAAAACCATTTTCTATACTTTTACAACATAAGCAATTAAAATGTTACATATTTTGTTCCTGGATATGTTAGATAGTGTTGTTATAATTTTGACTTTTTTTTTTTTAAATTTAAAATCACAAATCAGTTTGTTACTTTTACAGTAATTACTTAGTATACACTAACCGTATTCCCCTTTAGAGGGGTAAGACGTCTCTAAAAAAAGAAAAAAAAGGTGTCCTGGGTAGGATTGCATCTGGGGGTGAGGCATGAGCTCTGTTGAGTACTACTTCATTTACTATTAGTGTCCTATAGATCTGTTTGAAAATTATTTGTATTCAATAAAAATACTTGATATAACTGTGTGTAGAAAATTCATAAACTGCGCAAAAAATATAAATATAAACATACAATGTGCACTATTCTTTAACCTCTTGGCATAAAATAACCCCAAATAGGTTGACATGTCGTTAATCAATCTATAGTAGTGATGAACAATGCAAATCAGAAACAAGAATAAGTTGATAAAGTAACGTGAGTTTCGATAAAAAGCAACTAGAAATCACCATTATATGAAACGAGGACTTAAACCATTCATTGATAATCTGTGGCATGCAATGCTTTCTGAAAAAAGTTTGGAGAAGCTGGTGTCTAAGGGGAATAACTATAACATGTTTGAGTAATCTCCCTTATTTATTAATGCCTGTTGCATTGTGGGTACTCTAGTCAGAAGAAGAAAAATATTAGCCATTCTGTAATTTTCAAGGCGCCTTTGGTGGTGTAATGGTTAGCAAGCTCGACTAGCAAACCTACACGAATGAGTTCGAGTCTCATTGGGTGCCCCTTTCATATGGCCCTGTGCCACATCTAAGCAAAAAGCTTAGTAAATTACCTTCTGTAATTTTCAATGAACCTTAGTGTCAGTTTGCAACAATCCAAACATTCAATAGCCTTAAATTGGCATCTGTATTTAGGATATTTGTAGGAAAGATCTTTTCCCCAAAGGAGCAGGAAATCAACTTTTCCCCAATTCTAATGTGGTCTTTTATTGTGAAAATGGTTGAGGTACATTGAATTTTTTTGTAGTGCAGCCTACTTGATGAAGAGCCATGTGTCATGCGTTGTGTCTCTCAAAAAAACTTGCTCATGCTGATTTAAACATTTTTTTCTCTCATTGTTTTCCAGGAGGACATAGCAAAAGCTCTACAGAGTATGCGAGTGGATTATAATTATCACATCAAGAATCCAAAAGAATCTAAAAATATGCTGCTAATGAAAAGAATGAAAAAACCATGAACAGTGCATTTACTACCCTGCCTACCAATACCTCCTTTTTTTTTTCTTCTTCTTCTTCTTCAACATAAGAGAGTTCACTATTTACTGGGCAGGTTAGAAGATAGTTTGCTGTTTATTAGCACTCAAGAAGATATGGGATGGGACAAGGGGGGATCAGGGACTCAGTTTTGGAAGTTCATGTCTAAATATATTTTTCATTAAACAAAAGGATAAAAAAAAATTCTAATTTGAAAGATGAAGAGTCACCCATTCCTATTACAATTTATGTATCACATCCAAAATGAAAAATTTTAATTGATATATATATATATGCACACATTTACTGATAATTTCCCTGAAAAGGAGAAAAATATTAAATTGAAAGATATAAAACATTTTAAGTTATCTTCAAAATTATAGAATTTATATAGTAAAAAAAACAAGTGTGTATATAATATATACACTTTTGGTATAATTGAACAAAAGTGTAGTACAAGACTTACAAATATATATGTAGATACTTATTGACTCATACTTGCGTTCATGCGTGTGCACGTATATATATATATACACACATACACACACAAAGTAATTCATGCTGTCATGATAGATATATCTAACATTTTAAAATTTGTGTGTGTGTATATATATATATATATATATATATATATATATATGCATACACACACACACATTTTTATATATTGATATATAAAGTGTGTGTGTGTGTATATATATATATATATATATATATATATATATATATGCACTCTCACTATGAATTAAAAGTATATATAAGTAAAAAAGAAAAAAGTATACATAAAATATATATGAAGTAATTTTTTTTATTTATATACACAATGTATATCTTCATAATAATAAGAAGAAAAAAACTACCATTTTTTTTCCCATCACCTTCTTCCTGCAACTCCACCCAACATCACCTGATGTGGAACGAATATTTTTGTACAGTGTTTTCTTTATATTTTTCCTTTTTTTCCCTTAAGCGGTATGAAGTGCCAGCAAAGAAGCATGGCTAGCCTGCCTGTCTACCCTACCTGTGACATACACAGGGTCCCCTAAGATCAACACTTTGGATGTTGACAGAAGTGTAAATAAAAAACTTTACAAAAACTGAAGCCCAAAATGCTGGTAAAATTTGTTTGAATTGTTTATTTCACTCATTATATATATATATATATATATATATATATATATATAAAAACATTGATAATCTTACTTTTCAGTCAAAATAAATCTATCCCATCTTTTCTTTATATATATATATATAAACATTGATAATCTTACTTTTCAGTCAAAATAAATCTATTCTATCTTTTCTTTATATATATATATATATATATATATATAAACATTGATAATCTTACTTTTCAGTCAAAATAAATCTATTCTATCTTTTCTTTATATATATATATATATATATATATATATATAGTACTTAATATCATAACTTGAACTACTCACTGAAATCACATGTCAGCTTTAAGATAGTCTCTGATGTTCGTAATATCTTTTTGTTTATTTATGCCTAACATACATCTCATTTGTAGAATCTAATAACACAACTATCTAGCCCAAAATAGCAGAGTCTTAGTGGGTAAAGATTAATGGACAGACTGACAATTTGTAAATCATAATAAGATTAAAAGAAATCATTGCTTTGAACTTTGAAAATGATGTCAGTCATCTAATTTCAAGTCATGGCATTAATTTTTGGGATCACTAAATGTTTTATTGAAATCAATGTGTGTGTGTGTGTGTATGTATATATATATATATATATATATATATTGTGACGGCAAATTAAAATAAAATGATCCCAGGATGAGCAACCATTTAAAAGCATATGGGAACTGGTGCATTCAAATATTGTTATCACCAAACGGGGAGTTTATTTTTCTTGCAACTGTGAAGACAGGGTGGTCTGGCACTTGATCCCTCGTAGAATAAGTCTTTGTTCAGTGTCCTTTCTCGGGCATATAGGAACTGGCATATTATGTGGGGGATTAATTTAGGGCTAGACTGACCGCCGTTGGCAAGGGGTTTCCAAATTTCACACTACACACGCATCCACCAAGGCCACTAGTTCTTTCACCCCTAGATTTATGGAAGATATGGACCTCTAGGTTTAGATGTAATAATATTAATTATAGTAGTCAACAACTCTGGTTTCCTGTATTATATTTTTAAAGGAATTCATAGGACAATTTAAGCGAGAATAACATAAGGCGGAAGAAGCTGAAAAAGAAACATGAAATAGCAACTTGACAGTAGACGACACAAATGAACAAACTTCAACACGTGGGAAAATTAAAATATATCAATCTTTTTACTACACACACAGATACACATATTCAACATGTCGGTTATATTATCAGTGGATAATATATGATGATAAATGTCTTTCTTCCTTTTCTTCTTTTCTTTAGTCTTTCTTTAAATTGAGAGAGAGAGTATATAATTGGGTGTAGGGAGAAACAGTCTTAATGTTTACTTATCTTTTTGACGACTTTCCTTTGGAGAATATTTTCTTTTTTATGGGTTGACGGAATTTATTTATGCATATAGCTCTGGCTTGAAGGCATTAAGTTCCTCTTCTTGTCCAGGATTCTTTCCGCTTTCTTTACCTGGAGTTTGGCGCAAGATTTTCCCCCATCTGTTCATGATGACCTCTGTTCCAAAACTGATTTTCTTATTCCCTATTTCCACTGACGGAAGAAGGGGGCTATTTCCGCTTTTGGGATTCTAGCCAATCATTTGGCTTCTATCTTCTTCCTTCGCCTGTCAGGCGATTCGTTGGGGCTACTATATGTCCCTGTACCCCATTCTTTACCCATCCGGTAACAGAGTACAAAAATCTGTTGGTTTCCATTCTGACCTGGATTTGTTACTTGAGGAATTGACCTAGATTCCTCTTTCAACGGTCAGTCCTTGGCCTGTTAATTCAAATATGGAGGAATAGTAGTAATCCCTTATTTCTCTTCTCTCAGTGGGAGACCACGTGACAATATATATATATATTACACACACACACACACACACACACAAAAAACCCCACACAGGTGTGAGCAGACTGATTTATATATAAAAGAGGTTTATGGTTCTTACGAGCTCACTTGGCAAGTTATTATTTAGACTAAAATGTGTTTTGACTTTAAATTTCGTCTGATACAGAAACTCCAAACATGTATTAGTGTAAATAATAAATAAGTCTTCCTCCACACACACACACATATATATATATATATATATATCTCCGGTTCCTGATGATTGACTTGGGTCATGAAACTGGCAACTGTACTGAACACTCGTGCTTGCTGAGTTTAACAATTCATGTTTTAAATAATCATTGCTCAATACTTTGACTGTCATATGTCCACCAAACCCCTCTGCATGAACAGTATGTGACACAAGGTCAGTTTTTTAGCAGAGTTTAACAGGTTTAAGTTCAGAGTTGACTATTTACCCATTGTTGGATGCATACTTTTCTCAAGAGTATTTGAGCTAAATGAAAAGTAAACAGCTTTGTCCAGTGTGTGTATACTCACACACACACACACAGACACCTGTATAAGTGAGAGAGAAATGAATCAGACAAATATGTAGAAAAGTTAGTTGGAAGAAAGATATATATTTGATGTGGATGAAGATTTGCTTATTGTTCATCAATTATTTACACTAACATGTTTTGACTTTATGTATGTGAGGAAATTTAAAGTCAAAACATGTTTTGGTGTAAATAATTAATAAATCTTCATCCACTCCAGATATATATCTATCTTCCATTTATCACACACACACACGCATATATATATATATACATACACACACACACACACACAATTAAATGTGAACTGACTGATTATATTTAGTATGTGGGAAATGAGAGAATTAAGTCGGTAAGTTTGAACCAACTGATAGAGAAAGTATTTGAGTAGGTTGGTCAGTGTGGATGGAGATAGATTGACAGAAAGATGCTGATAGACTGTCCATTTCTACAGACCTAAGATAAATATTCAAACTACATGCATTAAAGGTCTCTTACATGGTATAGTGGTCGGATGGCGTGGCTAGCAGAATATTTTTAGAAAGTTTAATTCTTATTGGGTGTTGAGATACATTTGGTTATGCAGGTATATATATATAATAAAACAACTTATTTTCTGATGTGTCGGTACAATATCACATGTATTTGGTTGTAAAAGATCACCTTGCATGTAATTATTCATGTATATAATTTCTAATCCAAAACAGTGATAATACAAAATATTATCAGTACTCAACCACTTTGTTTAAAGGCACCATCTTCCTGACATAACACACATATCCTTTCATATTCATTGCCAAAGTAAGCTAACATTAGTGAATAGCTGTATACATTCATTTTAGGGAGTGATCGGGAACAAGGCCAGTGTCACTGACTGGCTTATGTAGTGAGTTCACTCCTCCTGGGAATCAGGGGTGGGTGCTATGCTCCTTACAGAAGCAGCCTATCATTTCTAATGATTTTGGCTTTGTTTGCACCCTGCTCAAATGGGGCTGATGACAAGAATAATTATGGAAGGTAGGAATATTTATATTTATTTATTTTCTCATATTCACAACTTGAGGTAAACACATAGCCAATTGACCAGATGCAGAAGAACCTCATTGATTAACAGCCAGGATCAATAGTTCAGTCAGAAAACTCATTTATAAGGTTCGTGTCTATTGATGAGACCCACCCCCACTAATTAAAGATTACTCTAACTTAAACTCTATGTCCAACAAACATCATCCTTCACATGAGTAAACAAAGGGAATATTCTGCTGAGATAGGATGTCTGGCTTCAGTTTTTGAAATATCAGATTCAGAACCCAGACCTAACTTACTTCAATGCGAAAAACATTGTTAACATATAATCTTAGGACTTTAAACACAAACCAGCTACCCAAACTTACAGTGTCTGCAGCTGAGCATAATATGGACATTATATGCATACAAGAATATAGATATAATGAACTAGAATTAAAATACAATGGTAATGGATGGGCATTTGTCTCGGCATCTGCATGGAAAAACTATCAATGTTTTAGTAGAAGGTGTAGGAATGTTTCTTAGTCCTCATGCCTTAGAATCACAAAATTGCATTGAGAGAACCCAACTGGGAATTGTGTGTGATGCATTTAATGGCAACCCCTGTACATTAATTGTCTCTTGGTACAGTCTTATCAATGCCAGTGATGAAATAGATCAACACCTTCTACTGTGGGCTATCTTCTCTTGCTCGACACATTCCCTAATAATGTGGAGGCATATAGGCAAAGATGGAGATGATAAATTTTGCTTACACAACTTGCCAAATAGAAATAGGGAATGTGTTGCATATTTTTTACTCGAGAAATCTTATATGCCGAAACACTAAATTAAAAAAATAAAACTGAAGGGAAATATGGATCTACACCTACCCAAATAGTGTTAAATCACAGCTACTCTATATACTCCTGAACAAGAAGTGGATAAATAGTGCTTTGAACTGTGAGGCATATTCTTCTTTTGAAGGAGTATCTGCTGATCACAGAATTGTCTCAGCAAAGATTCACCAGAGTCTACACAGAAATAAGAAACAAACAAGTGAAGCTTCACAATATGACTGGTCCTCTCTTGCCAATCAGGATATAAGCAATCAATATACAGTAATTGTTCGGAGTAAGTTTGATACTCTTCAGGAGATATCTCAAAGACATACTCCTAATGACAAATCAAGAAACAGCCATCAAGAGCATACCAACTGAACCAAATGTGGAGTTCCATCGAAGTCAATAGTAGTTAGGAAAAGATGAGATAACAAAAAGAAAACATCCTTCATAAAAAAAAACAACAAAAGCCAACACACAAAAACTTCAAATAAAAAGTACCATTAGAATAAATTCAAGGCTATATTAATAAAATCAGAAATTCAGAAGATAGAAAATCACAGTTAGCATGACAGAAGGTACATGAAGGGAAGGAACAGCACCTTGAGAGCAAAACTAAAAGCTGCCAACCAAGAAGAAAAACTCTAGAAGTGGAAAGAACACTAGAAAAATATATTCAGAAAACCTCCTGAAATCACTGACAAATCTATCCAAAAAATTATTAATAGTCAACTTGACATCAGACTTGGACAGTTTATGAAGGGAGAAATTGATATAGCATTAAAAGTAGGAAAACTGCAGGCCTCAATTAATTACTTCCTAAAATATGAAAGACTAGAAAATTGGATGACATGCTGTCTTTAAACAAACACAATAGAGAAATGGACAAAAGGCATTATCCACACTTCTCCAAGAAGGGCGACTTTGGAATCACTAAGAATTACACAGGCAGAACTCTTACTGCTCTATCAAGGTTTATAATGACCACCATATCTAACCTGAAATCAAGACAATTCTTAGAAATTGATCTACAACCTCATGGATTCTGACTACCAGTTAAATAACACTTCTATTCATAGATTTCTCCAAAGTATTTGATTCCCTACACAGAGGAAAGATGTAGCAAATACTTGAATATGGTCTCCTCAAAGAAACCATTACTGCTATAATGATGCTTTACAAAACTCAAAAGCAACATTTTGTTCACCTGATGATGACACAGACTTCTTTGACATTGTCACTGGAGTCTTACAAGGAGATACAATAGCACCATAATTGCTTATAACTTGCGTCGACTCTGTAATATTGTTATATATCACTAACAATTCAAATAAAACATTAGCCATTTGTCTATCTACAGTTAAAATGATCAAACAATTCAATTTAGCCTAAGTCATTGATTTACACACACACACATACACACACACACACATTGCTTAATGTCATGTCCAGGACACTCATTGGTGAGGGTCCTAACCCTCTACAGAGGTAAACTCTATAGCTTCAGCCGACTGAGTGTACTGGAAATGACATTAAACAATCTGATGGTGAAGCTCTTGTAATGCTGGAGCTTTGGAGAATGTGGTGTACCCCTTCATTGCCATTGCTCCCAGGTCCACTTTAGCCCAGTCATAGCACCTGATAGGGTCCAATCTATGGGTCAAATAGAAATGTTTGATCATTTAAACTCAGTGCAAAAGACATGCTAAATTGAATTGTGTGAAATAGAACTGTTTGACATCTGTGTGTATGTACAAAATGTGTTTACAAATACATTTAATATATATGTATAAAGAGTGTTTGGCATTAGATAACTTACAATGGTTGATACAACGATCATTAAACAAGTTTCCAGACTTTTTTCGTATGGGCACTTTTATTGATAGTAAACACATGAAACTCTAGTCCCCTTCGAAGTAATCTCCTCCAGCTGCAATGCACTTGTTGTACAGTTCCAACAACTTCTGGAAGGCCCCATGCAAGTCCTCTTGTGTGAGCGTGTCAATGACCCTTGTCACAGCCTCTTTCATCTCAATTGTCTCATAATGACAGCCTCTGAGCTTAGGGAATAACCAAAAGTCACAGGGAGCAAGGTCTGGGCTAAAGGTAGGGTGAGGAACTGTCTTGATGCCCATCTTGGTCAAATAGTCTGTGACAAGGATGGAGTTGTGGACTGGTGCATTGTCCTGGTGGAAATGCCACTGACCTGATTTCAAGAGTGCTGGCCTCTTCCCAAGGAATCTCTTCCTGAACTCCCTTGAAACCTCAACATAGTAACCCTAACCATTTGGCAAATCAACTCTGATGTATTGACTTCCTTACTCCTCCCACACCTCTCATCATCCCTCACAGACTCCCTGCCTTCCTTGAATCTCTTATGCCACTCAAAAACTGATGCTCAATTCATGCAAGATGGTCGAAATGCAGTCTGAAGCATTCCATACGTTTCTGTGGCCTGTTTTCCAAGTTTAAGACAGAATTTTATTGCATATCGTTCTTCTAAAGTGTCCTCACATCTAGACTGCATTTTTGAAATTCACCAGCTGTGACAATCAGGCTTTAGTAGGGTGTATTCTAATTGCTGCTGTAGCTGTTGATTTGAAGCTGAAATCATAAAAATTGGTCTGTCATCTCATAAGATGTATAGCAATAACATAGTGAATTTTCAAGAGTCTATGTCAATTTTAAATGCCTGTACAAAAAATCTGGAAACTAATTGAAGGCACCGATTTGGCATTAAACAACCAACAAATAAAGCCAAACCATCTTTGTTTATGACTGCCCAGTCAGCGGACTTTAGAATAGGCTGACTGCATTTTCTACAGAAAGGTAAAACACCACTACGACTTAAAAAAATATATCTAATATTTGGTGGTGAGACTCGAGTTCTGAGGCTCTGGAGAGTCAAGAAAACTCCTTTCCTATTACTCCCAGGTCCACTCTGACTTGAAATGGTAGTATTTGTCTTGGTCCCATCTCTGGGTTAAATGTTTGAAAATTATTGCACCCTATAAGAATACTTGATACCATATGACTTGAATAATCTTTTCTTTTTACTGTCAATTTAAACAAAGTGATTTAAAAACAATTAAAAAAAAGTAAAATAAAGGTTTATTTTCTTTATTTAATGACATATCAACTTTTGTGGGTTATTAAATGCCGAAGCTATCATTGTAGAAGGACAGTAAAAGTACTATTTAAACAATAACTGGGAGGTGGATAAGGGAGTTCATAGCTTTCCCAAGGGCGTTAGTTTAAAAGTGAATGCAAGAGTGCGACTGTAGTTTGAACTCACTTCCCACAGTGTGTGAGTCTAGTACATTAGCCACTACACCATGAATACTCTCCTCAAAAAATAAAGATTACAATGAAACGTTAAGTTATTATACTCAAACATTTACAAACGAATCAAATTTTGGCATCGAATAACCCATAAGAAGTTGATATGTCATTAAGTCAACCAAACCTTTCTCTATGCTATACTCGAGAGTTCTACCTGTTATTCATAAATATACCAAAACCCCACTTCCCCGCAAAAAAAAAAGAAAACAAGAAAAAAAAACCCAGCACAAATAAGACTGAAGATAGAATTGAAGTTTGGAAAAAAAGATTTTACTTAGTGTTGACAAAAAATAGAAAATGATTTTTCGAAATGAAAGAAAGTTCTATTCCATGTCACTAAATAAATAAAATAAAATTCATATATAATCGTCATCAAAAAAAAAAAAAAAAAAAAAAATGGTCCCATTACTTAGTTGGAAAAAATAATGTTAGGAACATTAACTTTAATTCCTGGATTTTTTTTTTTTCATGTTTGAAGAAATAAAAATTTTAAAATCTTTTTTATACTGCAATTTCAATGCACTTTCTCTAGCTTTTTACGTTTTTGTGTCTTGCAGAGGAAGCTTTCTCTTCGAGACATCTCTATTTTAAAAGAAAAAGATAAGGTGTGATGGGGGGTTTGGGTGAAGCGCTTCACTCAATTCGCTGGGCGATTTCAGGCAACCAATATTTATATTCATGTTCTAAAATTTTAACAATTCAAGGGAAATAACTCTCGTAATAAAACTCATTATTTCCCTTAGACCTTCATAGGTAGTTACATCGATACGGTAGATTGATTGATTGATTGGGTTTTATGGCATATCAACTGTTGTAGGTTATTTAATGCCAAATCCATTTTTATACACAAACAATTCTATATTAAGCAATTCAGTTTAGCATAAGTACACTGTTTAATTCTCAAAAACATTTCCATTTCAAGCTATTTAGTTTAGTCAAACAGTTCTATTTTAAACAATTCTGTTTAGTATAAGTATAGTTTTTGTTTACACTCAGTTAAATGTCAAGACAGTTCTATTTCAAAGAATTCAGTTTAGTATAAGTACACAGCTTAGTTCTATTTGACCCATAGATAGGACCCTGTATCTGGGAGCGATGGAAATAAAGGGGTACTCCACATTCCCAAAGCTCCAGCATTACTGGAGCCTACCCATAAGATTGTTTTGTATATATCCACAACATTCGTTGGGGGAGTCTTATCCCTCTGTTGAGGTACAGTCGGTTTGGTTTGGTGGGTTTTATGGCATATCAACCTTTGTAGGTTATTTAATGCCAAATCCATTTTTATGTAAATAATCTCTTCTATTGAAAACAATTCAGTTTAGCAGAAGTACACAGTTTAATTGTCAAAAATATTTCCATTTCTAACTATTCAAGCAGTTATATGTAACAATTCAGTTAAGTGTAAATACAGTTTTAATGTCGAAAAAGTTCTATTTCAAATAATTCAGTTAAGCATAACCACGCAGTTTAAATATAAGTACGGTTTAATTGTCAAAAACATTTCTATTTCAAGCTATTCAGTTTACTCAAACAATTTATTTTAGCATAAGTATGCTGTTAGTTCTATTTAACCCATAAATAGGGCCCTATCAGGTGCTACCACTCCGGGCCAGAGTGGACCTGGGAGCAATGGCAATGAAGGGGTATTCCGCATTCCACGAAGCTCCAGCACTGCTGGAACCTCACCATCAGATTGTTTAGTGTCATATACCAGGACACTCGTTGTGGGGGGGTCTTACCCCTCAGCAGAGAAGCAGTCAGTGTATTCTACAGCCCCAGCCAACTGGGCAATAGTACAGTAGAGTATTAATATTTATTTAAGGACATTTAGGGTGCCATCTCAATAGGGCAGCACCTTCCATTCCATTCAAAGGGATGCATAAATATATTATATATATATATTTTTAGGGGTTATTTAATGCACATATCTAATTCATTTGTAAATATTTGATTTCAATAGAAGAGGAGAAAGAGGTTTGGTTTATTTGTTTAATGATATTCAAGTTAAGTTGGGTGTCCTGCAGGTTCCCTTTTCATTAGCTACTACACTGAGGTGTTGGGGAGGGCACAACTTTTATTCTTGGATTGTTCTACTTACCCTTGATATGTACATTATAATACTGAATGTTAAGTTTTTTTTTTTTTCTTTTTAGTCTTTGGTATGATTCGACCTGAGATTAAATCCTGGTACACTGACCATTTTCATTCATTAGTAAAAGTTTGATTGCAACTACAACTATATTTTCAATAGTTTATGGCATTTTGAAATTGCACTTGTCTCTTCCGCTGTATAACTATCAAGCATTCTTATCTAACAGAAATAATTTGCACATATTTGTATGGGTTCAATTATCCCTATCTCACACCAATAATTCATACACAATCATATAGTTTAAAGTAATTATTTCTATCTAATAATTATTTGTTTGCACATAGTTATATGGTTTCTAGCAACTAGTGAATATAATCTTTAGTAAACAAAGATAGTGTCAAGTAGCAGTTCATAATAGAAGTACGAGAAATCATGTCACTGTGTGTAAATTATTTCTATCTACGAGTTGCATATGATAAGTTTCCAGATTTTTTTTTTCCAGAGTACCTCTTCATTGTCCTCATTCCCAGGTCCACTCTGGCCTGGAGTGAAAGCACCTGATAGGGTCAAATAGAACTAAACTGTGTACTTATGCTAAACAGAATTGTTTGAAATTGAACTCTTGACATTTAACTGTGTGTAAACAAAAAAAATTATACTTATACTCAACTGAATTGTTTAAAACTTATCAAATTGACTTAATTCGGTGTTAAATGACCCAAAAAAGGATGATACGCTGTAAAACAACCAACTTGATGGAATTACAGCTGCCTGAGTATATATCCCTCTAGATAGCAACACAAATATTGTCAGCTCGTGTTTTGAGGGTTAAACTACATCCAAAATCATTGCAAGCCACATTCTTTACTGAGCCACTGTTGAATTGAAATTGAGTTTGGAGTTATTTGACAGGTTCTATTCTTTGATTTTTAGTGAGCCTTAATAACCAATTCAGGGTCAATAAAAGTAACGAGACCATTTCATTGTATATGAAAAAGAATTGCATGTCTGCCCCCTCCACAAGTAAAGAAGACTGGAGTGGCCAAGATGGTAATATTTGGCTAGCTGGGATAAATTATATCTAAACAATATGGTATTCAAATTTGGAAAAGGTTGATATAATGGTTTGTTAACTTTTTTCAGATATTGTCCCAAGCAACTTCTTGAACATTCACATTAGTAGCATACTTCATGTAGCAGTTACTATTGATGTTAATAGAAATGGAAATGGCAACCCAAGTTCAATCCTGGATGAGGCTGTCAACATTTCACTTTATGCTAATGCTCCTAGGAAAGGCATGAATCCACCTCTTCTCCTTCTCGGCTATAAGTAAGTAGTAGACCAGACTGATTGCCTTACTAAAACTAAAGTCAATCTTGGAGAAGGTAAACTAAATTCAAACCAGCAGTATTCCACTTAAAAATTGGTCTTGAGAAGGGGTTGGGTTAATACACACACACACAATGAACACATATCTCTAGGTATTAGGTTTATTATGAATTTAAAGCAACAACTAATCTAAAATAAAGTTTGTTTGGTTTAGTTTATTTGTTGGCATATCATCACCCCCATGGGTTATTTAATGCCAAAAATTGATTCATTTTTAAATGTTTGATTATAAGCATAACTATATTTTCCATGTTCCATTGAAATCTTTTTATACAAATAATTTTCAAATAGATCTATTTGACTCAGAGATGTGACCCATAAAAAGTATTACACGATTCTGGGTATGAGTGGACCTGGGGGAGTAATAGCAATAAGTATTCAACACTCCTCAGATCTTTAGAATAACAATCTCACCATCAGATGCAGTTTTGTGTTATACCCCTCCAGCTATGAGTTAAATAGCCGCTCTTATAGAACAGCAGTGATTATTTGACATTAAATAACCTTTTAAGGTTGATATGCCATTAAACAAAGAAACCAAACCGGGTGTCATACCCAGGAAAATACTTTGGGGAGAAGTCTTACCCCTTTGTTGCGAATGCAGTTCGTATATTCTAAAGCCTTGCTGACAGTGCAGTATTTAGTTTGTCTAATGTCTTGCAAGTTATGAGTTTGATTCTCACTGGGGGGCTGCATGAAACCCGAGTTATGTAAAACTAAGCCAAGTTTAATAAATGGTCTTGGCTTTTACGGATGTTAAAAGGCAATGGTCACTAGTCTCTATGGCGTCTGTTGTCTGTTCTTGTTGCCGTATAGAATGTTGCTTGTCCAGACCACATCAACAAGATAAAAACAAATGTTCAGTCTTTAAACTTTAGGACCGCAAAATTGTTATTTGCTAAGCTTAGTTGCAAAATTAGAGTAGTTGATTTGTTTTACAGCATGTCTCAACTCTTGTCAGTGTGTGTATGTGGAATAATTTTTCGTCAATGCATATTTAATTTAAGAGAACAAACAAGGGAAGTACACGTATGTGTAAATTTTCTTGAAAGATTTTCTGTTTTGCAAACAAAGAAACTGTAGAATTTGGTTGTAGTTATTAATATCGCTGGGATAGACCGAGACATTGTGTTAATAAGAAATAAGAAGACAAGAAATATTGGTAGAGTGTTCGCCAATAGCCCGGAAGACCCGGAGTTCGATCCCAGGGCGAGTTATACCAAAGATTAAAAAAATGGTACTTGATACTTCCTTGTTTAATACTCAGCATTATAAGGAACGTATCAAGGGAAAAGTGGAGCAATCTAGGAAAAAGAGTAGTGCCTTTCTCCTACACTGTAGTAGCTATTGGAAAGTGAGCCTTCGAGTGAGTTCGAGTCTCAATAGATGCCCTATTCATATGGCCTTGTGTCACATCTAAGACAAAAAGCTTAGTAAATTCTTTAAAAAAATGCAACTGCCTGAAGCATTTTGCATGTACAGTGTAAATATATGGTGTGAAAATGAGGATAAAGAAGATGCTGTTCGTTTCATGACTTTATTGAGACCGATATTGTACATGTGTGTGCGGATCGTCAGATATGAGAGAAAGATGTAGAGAATTATCTTTATTTCTTGATGTCACGTTACAGAAGAGTTCTAGTACAATGTAGATAACTTATTTCTAACTATTACAACATTCATTTTTCATAGAATTTAGATAATTGTTAAAGTTTATGTGCAATAAATTTGTTATATCTAATTATGAAAATAAGATTTTAAGCACCAAAATGTTATAGCGATCTACGAAAATAAATTAGGAATCAAAGGGTTGATTGATTTTTGCCTATTAACCCGTCTTATGGAGGTGCCCGTGGTGTAATGGTTATCCTCGCAGGAAATGGACTCGGCGACACGAGTTCAAATCCTGGACGAGACTGATTGCATTTCACATTGCACTAATACCCTTGGGAAAGGTATGAATCCAATAATAATCCCTCCAGCTATGGGTAAATAGTAGGACAGACTGGGTTCTTCAGCCTTGGTGAGGCAACTAGTCTAGGCGAAGGAAAATTGAATTCAAACCTGTTAAACTCCGCTTAAAAAATTGACCTTGTGTCATATCCTGCCCGAGCGAAGGGGTTGGTAAATATGATTAACCCGTCTCATGTCATTTTATGCTGAGAAGCTAGGGAATAGTGTATATTTATTTTCATTTTTTTAGAGGTTTCTCAAATTTTTTTTGCACACGGTTATATGATATCAAGTATTCCCATCAAATAATTTATAAACAGAATCTATTTGACCCCTAGTTGGGGCCCAAACAGATACTACCACTCCGGTCAAAATGGACCGGCAAGTAATGGCAATGAAGAGGTACTCTACATTCCCCAAATTTCCTGGACTGAAGCTTCACCATTGGATGCCTTACCCAGGACACGCCATTTTATGGGTGGAGAGGGAAATCTTACCCCTATGCAAGTGATGATTAACATAGTCGAAGCTCCGGTGATAGGAAGAGGAATCAAGGTTGGTTAGTTGGTTGGGTTTTATGGCATATCAACCCTTTTTGATTATACAATGACAGATCCTATATATGATTTCCAAACGAATAGTTCGTAAATAACATTTTTAAACGAGCCAGGGCTCATTTATTTGCATATAGTTAAATGATTTTAAGTATTGCAATATAACACAAACAAATTAACATTAATTGAATTATACATATGATTTATAAGTTGGTTGGTTTTTATAGAATATCAACCATTGTAGGTTATTTAATGCCAAATCCTCTTTATACATATATATTAGATATATAGAATTTAGTTTGGTAGGGTTTTATGGCATATCAACCATTGTAGGTTATTTAATGTTAAATCCTCTTCATATATATATGTTAAATATACCGAATTTGTAAACACATTTTGTTGATAATATTTTTAAATGAGTCTGAGCTCATTTTTTGCACACAGTTAAATGGTTTCAATTATTACTATGTAATATGAATAATTCTTTTTATTATAAATCTTTTGTTTGCACACAGTCAAATGGTTCCAAGTATTGTTATGTATTACTAACAGTTCAATTAAACCTTACTCTTTTGTTTATACACAATTAAATGACCAAACAGTTCTACTTCAAACAATTCAATTCAGCATAAATCATTTGTTTGCACTCAGTTTACATTCTCAAACAGTTCTATTTGACCCATAGATAGGACCCTATCAGGTTTTACCAGTTTAGGCCAGAGATATATAAAGTGGTAGTCCGTATTCCCCAAATCTTCAGCATTACTGGAGCCTCACCATCAGATTGTTTAGTGTCATTTTCAGGACACTCGTTGGGGTATTTGTATCCTTCTACAGAGATGCAGTCGGTGTATTCTACATCCCCAGGTGACTGGGCTAAATCATTTGCTTGAACACAGTTAAACGGTTTCAAGTATTGCTATGTAACAGTAACAATTCATTTTTAATTCCAGTTATTTGTTGGCTCACAGTTAAGTATTGCTATTGTTTCTACACAGTTAAATGCTTTCAATTATTGCTATCTAAGACTAATAATTCTGTTTAAATACCGATAATTCTATTTGGCATACAGTTAAAGATTTCAAGTATTTCACACTAATTGTTTAATTTTAAAGAAATTTGAAGGATAAAATTTGCAATATAAAGAAATTAAAAGATAAAACTTGCAATTTAAAGGAAATTTGAAGGGTACAAATTCAATATAAAGGAATTTAGAGTGAAATTTAATATGAAGGAATGACACTAAAGCCAAATTTAGTATTTAACTGAGTAATGTTTTTTAGGGGGATTTAGCGTGTAATTTCAAACAGTAAGTTCTGCAGCTTTCTAGTTCAGACACTGATTCGAAAAGATAACACAGACAATATGTTTTTAAAAAGGAATTTTATGCAAAAGAAACAAGAAAGAAAGGGATAGAAAAGATAAAGTGTTGCAAATTTTAGTGTAATTTGCGGAAACTTATCTGAGAGAGTATCCGGGAAACAAAGTTCTTTGAATTTGAGTATTTTTCTTTCTTTTCAGTTTTGTCGAAATGTTCAGTTTTCATTTAATTTCGAGTCTTCTGTAAAGTTATTTTTTCAGCAGAATTCTCGGGTTGAATTTTCTTTCAGTTGTTTAACTTGGTATAATTTCAATAGTTGATGTTTGTTTAATTTTACTTTTATTTCTTGGGAAGCTTCTTGCCTGTTTGAAATACTTACCAGTTGTTCAAGAAGCGAGTGACTAATCCTTTCTGTTGGCTATTCTTTCCTGCCTTTTCAGTCTGGTCCCCGAATTCGTACTGAGGGACCCAATAGTACGAGGTTCATGCTATAAGTTTCCAGATTCTTTTCGTATGGGCATTTAAAATTGTCGTAGACTCTTGAAAATTCATTGTTATTGCTATACATCTTATGTGATGACTGACCAAATGAACAGCTACAGCAGCAATTGGAATACACCCTACTAAAGCCTGATTGTCACAGCTGGTGAATTTCAAAAATGCCATCTGACACTTTAGAAGAACGATATGCAATAAAATTCTGTTTTCAACTTGGAGAAAATGCCACAGAAACGTATGGAATGCTTCAGATGCTTTTGGGGCATCTTGCATGAATCGAGCATCAGTTTTTGTGTGGCATAAGAGATTCAAGGAAGACACGGAGTCTGTGAGGGATGATGAGAAGTGTGGGAGGAGTAAGGAAGTCAATACACCAGAGTTGATTGGCCAAACGGTTAGGGTTAAGGTTACTATATTGAGATTTTTAAGGGAGTTCAGGAAGAGATTCCTTAGGAAGAGGCCAGCTCTCTTGAAATCGGGCCAGTGGCATTTCCACCAGGACAATGCACCAGTCCACAACTCCATCCTTGTCACAGACTATTTGACCAAGATGGGCATCAGGACAGTTTCTCAGCCTCCCTTTAGTCCAGACCTTGCTCCCTGTGACTTTTGGTTATTCCCTAAGATCAGAGGCTGTCGTTATGAGAGAATTGAGGAGATGAAAGAGGCTGTTACGAAGGTCATTGACACGCTCACACATGGGGCCTTCCAGAAGTTGTTGGAACCGTACAACAAGTGCATTGCAGCCGGAGGAGATTACATCGAAGAGGACTAGAGTTTCATATGTGTACTATCAATAAAAGTGCCCATACGAAAAAAGTCTGGAAACTTATCGTATGCACTTCGTAGTTCTCGGCAAATAGTGGGAGGTAGCTTTTTGGTGCCGTATTGTCTGGGATTACTTCTCCCTTTTCCACTCTGGCCAAACCAAGTGCCGCACGAGGTCAGTTTGATTTTTTCTTAGAAATAAATTTTTATAATTTGCACACAGTTAAATGGTCCCGAGTATTGCAATGAAATACCGATAATTCTATTTTGCATACTGTTAAAGATCTTAAGTATTCAACATTAATAATTTTATTTGCACACAGTTAAATGGTTCCAAGTATTGCAATATAAAACTAATACTTCAATTTACGCACTCAAAGAGTTTCAAGTATTGCTATTCAACATTACTAATTCGTTTCCACTCAGTTGAATAGTTTCAAGTATTGCAATGTATCATTAACGATTCAATTAAAAATCAGTCATTTGTTTGCACATAATCAATGGTCAAACAGTTAAATCTAATTTAAGTCATTTGCTTGCACCCAGTTTAAAAGTCAAACAGTTCGATAAGACCCTATCAGGTCATAGTGGACCTAATAGCAATGGTAATGAAGGGGTACTCCATATTCCCAAAGCTCCAGGACTGGAGCCTCACGATCAGATTGTTTATTGTCATACCCAGGACACTGGGGTTTACTCTTCTGCTGTAACGAAGTCGCCCTATCCCGGAATCAAAAGGGTCAGTAAATTAAAAAGGTTGAGAATCTAGAGCTCGTTTGCACTTGAACACGTCTCAACGATTCCCCTTTCCGTAGTCATAACCGTTACGATTCGATCACCTTTCGTAGCCAACAGGAAGTGTTTTTTTTTTCAAAAGACAACAAAATCACTTGGGCGGATACAGTTGTAGACAGATAGACAGACAAGGGTGGGGACAAGCCAAACGTGAAATGATGACGGACATGGATTAGTGTTGGGTGGGCAAGTTAAAACGTGACAGATAAACGAACGGGTTGAATCATGAAAGCGAATTAGATGTTTTTTAGACGAGAAAAAAATGATCATTTATTTCGAGGGATTATTTTTCTTGAAGTACAGCAACATTTGATGAGAAGTGAAATAAAGGTAAATAATAAGTCTTTAAAATTATATTCATCCTCTTCTGTCAGTAACGATTGCATTAATTCCTGACCACTGACAATCCCTTTTTTCTAGATTTTCAACACATTTCTATAAAGTCATTCTGTCAGTAATGATTGCTTTATTCCAGACCACTGGTAATCCCTTTTGTTCCATAAATTTTCAATACGTTTCTATAAAGTCGTTCGTCGGCAACGATTGCATTAATTCCTGACCCTTGACAATCCCTTTTTTTTCTAGATTTTTAATCAACAACAAATGAACTGAGGAAACTTTGTAAGATAATTTTTACATAAATTCATCCTGTTACGCTTTAGTTCCTGACCATAGACAATCCCTTTCTTCGTGTTTTTGATGCATTTCAACAGTGAAAACATAGGTAGTACCTTTATGTTTTGTTGCAAATCGATAGCTAACTATCAATTCAAGTCAATTCTGTCCTTATATATTCTAGCATCCTATCTGTGGGGTTTACATTTACTGTACTCCTGTAGAGAGTAAGACCCCTCTCCCTAAAAGAAGGTGTCCTTGGTATGCATCTGGTGATGAGCCTCCTCGTGACTGCACTGTCAGCAGAAGCAAAATTAGGAATATTCTCGTATGATAATAAACGATTCTATTATAAAACAAGATTAATTTTAATTTAAAAAAATAAACAACAAAATAAGAAGATAAACAAAACAGTAAATTTACTCAATATGGCCGCCATTTTTTAAAATTATTGTATCAACATACATTAGAAACGATTCGCATGCCTTCAAAATAAATTCTTCAAACATTTTATTCCATTTTTCCTCAATAGCAATTTTAAGCGTATCAATATTTGGATGGGAAGTTACATTTGTTTTGTTTTCTAAAACATTCCACATGGCGAAATCAAGGGGGTTAAGGTCTGGGCTTGGTGGAGGCCATATAGAAATTAATCATTTCAGATATGTTTTTTTTGGGGGGGGCTTGGTTTCGGCGTTAAGCGAATCATAGATTCTTTGTCGTTTCTTTTCTTGCTCACTGATATTAGGCTGAAAAAATGCTTGAATAATAATGAAAAATTTGCATTTATCGATTTTTTTTTCAAGAGTCGGACAAATCAGTCGAAAAAATGTTTTAAAAATTATTCCATATTTTGCGTCCGCACCCTGTAGATTAGGCTGAGTGCGTTCCCCGCAAAATGGTAAAAAACCCTCTAAAAAGGGGTGTCCTGGTAAGGAGACTAAACTTCATCTGATGGTGAGACTGCAGTTCTCGAGCTTTGAAGAGTGATAGTACCTTTTTTGGGGTCCCATTTACGCATCACATAAATTTATTTAAAAATCATTAGTATTGGATAGGAGTACTTGAAACCATATAACTGTGTTCAAACAAATTATCATCAAATAGAAATAGCTACTTGACAATAAATGCTCAGTTTGAGGAGAAATATTGAAAAAAAAAAAACGTCTACGGTTAATTAATCACCTCTCATTCTTCTGTCTTGTAAAGCAGTTAATCCTGATTTCTTCAATCTCTCTTTGTAACTGTAATCTTTTACTCTTTTTATTAGTTTTGTCACTCTTCTTAGTATGCCTTCCAATCTCAATATAACACTTCAATTTCACGAAAAAAGAGTACAATATTCTACGTGAGGTCTTATTAGGATTTTATATATTTATAATGGTTAGCAAGCGAGTCGTGTTGGTCCATTTCTTCCGAATCCTGAGTTTGATCCTCACTAAGTGCCTCATACTTGTATTCTTGCGCAAAAATCTAAGTTATTCTCATGTTTTCTTTTTTTTTTTTTTTTTTACTTACGGTCAAATCATGCTTAAGCATTGATTGCCGCCATATCACCGAAGTTAAGCTACGATTAGCTTGTTTAGTACTTAAGTGGGTGACCACTTAGTAATAACAAGTACTGTAATAAACCAGAGACTTACGTGTCAAACAAAGCAAAGGTTCCCGCTTTAAGTTAAGCTGCGATATGCCTATTCAGTTGACATGGGTAACCACTTAGTAACAGTATAGGGATTTATAGTGTGTGTGGTGGGTATTAATTGAAACTGCCACCTGCATTTTCCAAACACAGAATATTTCGGTAAGGAAAAATAAAGTCCATTTAGATAAAAATGACATATTTTATACACATATATCACTCACAATTACAATACATGACAACTGTCCCAAACCATAAAAAGGGTTACAAAAGCCGTTCCACGGAACAATTAGTGCTGAATAGCAGCGGTTAAAAAACTTACATTTTTCTCGTGTAGGGAAAAGTTACACACAGGATAATTTGCACGCACATGCTGCTAGAAAAAACGGAGACGAAAGAGAAGGGTCCTCTCCGACTGGTGTCTGCTACAAAAAAAAAAAAAAAAAAAAAAATGGTAGAACTCGCTTCTCGAAATGACACATGACCAACGGTCACGTGATTATCGGAAGCTCCACCCATAACTCCTAAAAAAGGAGACCACTATGTTTAGTTCCTCAAAAACGGCAAGTACAGCAAACACACTTGGTTTCCTGGTCTTCGGAGTGGCCACTTGGCATTCGTGCCGGGTGGTTTTATTTATCCTCGTAAACCTGTCTTCAGGAAGCAGTCCTTTCAGCCTTTACCCGTTTTGTAGGGTTGAGTTTATTACTTAGCCCTATTACAGGAATGCCAACGTAGTCAAATATTTTTTGCACTTGCCACGCATGAGTCTCGATTCGTACGCGGTTCCCTCAACAAAATGGCCTTGTGTCACATTCTGGCCTGTGTGCCGGACTAAGTAAATCTTAATAAATAAGTCATGTTGAGCCGGGTCAATGGGTGACCATTAAGACTGCTTCAGTAACCGCTGTTCCTCTGGTACATATGCTTGGGTAAGCAATGATGAGCTTGTTCAGTTCTGATGCGAGTGACAACTAAGTAACAACAGCCTGAAGCCAATATGCCTGACTAAACAAAGCTAAGTAAATGCCATAGTAAGCCTGGTCAATATTTAGATGTTTGACAACTTAGAAACAAAAGATACTGTTAACAGCCCGAAACGTTTGTATCAGACTAAGGAAAACTTAATAAGAGTGGAAATGATTTGGAGAAGTTGAAATTGCAACAATGTGTAACATAATGGCCGAGGGATTTCGTTTTATATATCTTGCCTTTGGGTTTAGTTAGGCTGAGACCCTTTCGGCTCAGTGCATGGGTTAGTTAGGTGCAACATGAGCGCAGGTGTTCACGCGCGCGCGGGGAAAGGATGTGTCATTTAGAGATGTCAAAATAAAAATCCCAGATTGGACTTAGGGATGTGAATGACGTCATGCACCGGAAGCGTGCGCGGAGGATTTTTGGGGATTTGAAAAAAGTCAGATTTGTGCGCTACGGGCGCCGCACGTGATGGGGGGGGGGTGCAGATGGAAAAGTCATTTTAGAAAGATTGTGTATCTCTCTTCCTTATGTCGAAACATTTAATTCTTAGGTAATAAAAGGTTTCGTACCTGAACTAAGAAGTCATTACGTGTTTTTCGTGTTTCGGGATTCCTATGTTCTATATATATATATATATATATATATATATATATATATGAACATTCTATGTTCGTTTCCCATATTCATGTATAGGTATGTTACAAATAAAGGAAAGGATTGCAAAAAATGGAAGAAGAGTTTGGTTTGGTTTGACGGACGGGAGCCTTTCTATCGAATACAGTCTAGTGTGATATAATTGTCTATGATAATAAAGAAAGTTTAAGACAACATTGAAGACTACTAGGTCAGAATAATGGAGTACCCAGACAAGTATGTAGAATAGATCCTGTAAGTGGATCAATAAGCGAATCTTTTTGTGAACTACTTTCAATGAGCGGAGGAATAAAAAAGCTTTGCTTAAAATGTAATGGTGTACTACTTTCGAACCAGTTCAATAAACACACGAGGAAAAAGAGAGAGAGAGGGAGAGAAGGAAAGGAGAGAAAAGAGAGGATGAGAAAAGTAAAAAGAAAAAGACGGGAGAAAATAAAAATAAAAATAAAAAATAAGGGAGAAAAGAAGAAAGTTTGAGAAAGAGGATAAAAGAGAGAGGCGAAAAAAGAAAAAAAGGGAGAAAGAGAAAGTTGAGAAAAGAAAGATTTTTGAAGAGAATAATGTTTATTAGATTACATGGAACACCAAACCTTAAAGGTTACTAAAAGACAATTCTGTTTATACATATGCAATATATATTGGTAAATAAACAGATTGTAGGTAATATTTTTAAACGAGTTATAATTCATTTTTTAGCAAACCGTTAAATGGTTTCAATTATTGCTATGTAGAAAGACTTGATCCTAAAAGATATACGATTAAACCTCATCATTCAAATTAATTTGGTGGAGGAATATCGACGTTCTTGAGATTCTGCTCATGACGGTCTGTTGAGGTTTTCTTCCAATCATATTACAGATATATTTGTTTTGGATGAGGTTTTTTAAATATTTATGAATCAATAATCACACATCGAGCACTATAGGAGAATTATATGAATCCTCTCGTAGATCCTATTACCTGGCGTTAGTTGGGCTGTCTGGCATTCGTGCCGGATGGGGCATCGAAATTAATGGCAGATTCGAGGCCGAAAGGCCCCCTGCTTCGGCTGGGCCACCTTCGGGTCAGTGAACTGCAACACTGACACCTTTGTCTCCCTTGTATAGCACTGAACCTTGCTGTCCAGTTTAAGCTATGATCAGGCATACGTGCCTGAACCCAGATTTGGGTCCAAGACCAGCTAGGTTCATCAGGCCCATATTGCACTAAGTGGGCTGATGACCAGCATAGACCAGCAGGGCTCAAGCCTCGGCTCATGTGAAATATGTTTTATCTTTTATTTTCTAGACTTAATTCTAATTTTATTTTTGTTAGGTTTTCTCAAAAAAAAAAAAAAATCGGTATATAAGCTGGCGTTGGATTTAAAGTAACGAGTGAGAAATGGATTGCAGTACTCTAGGAACCTTAAGTGGGAGGCACCCTCATCAGTCCACAAAGAGATAGAAATAAAGTATAAATAAAGGAGCTAAACGAAAAAATGCTAAAAGAGAAAAAAAAAGAAGTCAAATTGGGTAGGTAGCTAATCCCTTCGAGTGGCACATGGGAAATAGATTAAAAAAACGCCAACAAAATAGGAGACTAATTGAAAGTTGATACCGAAATTTACTTGACTTAACGAGGATCGCTTTGAAGCCACACCGGTTGACATTGGCGGTGACCGGCAGCTGAATGTCTATTTTTTATTATCTATTTTCATTTTATATCTTTATCTTATTCTTTATTCGCCGTTTTGTGGAGCAATCCTTGGTGTAGTAGCTATTGAAAAGGAAGCCTTCGGGTTACCCTTGATTGCGGTCGCCAACTTTACTTGCTTTATTTTATATATATGTGCGTGTGTATATATATATATACACTATGGTTGGCGCAAAATCTTAGAACAGCTATATGTAGGGCGTACATCATAAGTTACAAAAAAAAAAAAGCTTTTTTTTTCTATCACGTCTTGTTAGATAATTCCGTGATAACGAGAAATAAATCAAAGTAGTTGACGACTTGAGGGAAAAAAAAAAAAGAAAAAGAAAAAGCCAAAAGAGGGAAGATCATTTACCTTGAGGGAATGGCTGTGGTTTTTTGATTTTTCTGGAACTAAATCTGATTTATCTGTACATAAACAAAGGAAGATTGTAGAATTCCTTTTGCTTGCAGAAAGCCGGTTGCTATTTCCTGATTTCAAACGCCTGTTGCGCCGACAGTTGTAATTCACAGCACGAGGTATTAAGGATAGTATACATTTTCGGGTTATAGGCATTAGCGAAGGGTGGATTGGCCAATAGGCATTGAGTAATAGAAAAACGAGTACACTGATTATACGAATTGGTTGAGCGGATAACAGAGGGCATATATAGCTTTTTTCTATTCTTTAATCTTTGGGAAGAGCGTCAATATAAGAAACTCCACATTTACATTGAAATTGAAACACTTTATATATATATATATATATATTATATGCGTGTGTGAGTGTGTATAATATGTGTATATATATATATATATAATGTACACATAGCAGTCAAAAGCGTTTAGCCACCCTCAAAATTTTTTATTTCTAATCCTGCAAAGATTTTTAATGAAACAAGCTAAGCACCATAATGGTTTTATATATCATACGAAATACAAATCTCCTGAGCCACATTAAATACAAATTAAAAGAAAAAAAAAACAAACAACCCAAAAACTTAAACTTTTGATTCATCAAAATGACCCCCTTTGGCTGTTATCACTGATTCACAAATTCTTGGTATTTTTCCACCAAAGAGGTAGACTGAACATAATTCTCCCCATCTTTCCTGCAAGAGTTGCCAAAATTGAGCCGTACCTGCGGCATGTTTAGTTCTGACTTTTCGGTCAAGTTCATTCCACACCAGTTCAATGGGATTTAAGTCTTCTGATTGCGCCATCCAATACAACATTTGAAGAACATGCTGTTCCTCTTTGCTTTTAATGCACCACTGGCAGAGTTTACTCGTATACTTTGGGTCATTATCTTACACGAGTACAAATCCTTGATCTATAAGCCACGCTCCAGATAGGATTGCGTGATGTTGCAGTATGCTGCGATAGCCAGTCTGATTCAATTTGGCTTTCACCTGGTGCAAATTCCCAATTTTGCAATTGACAATTGACTTTATTCCACTGCTCTATTGTCCAGTCTTTGTGCACCTTGGCCCACTGGAACCTTTTGACATTGTTTTGTTTCCTCAACATTGGTTTTATAACACGAGGGCAGATAATATTACCATTTATACAAAAATGGCAGTTGAGGACGTAGAGTTCTGTTGCCACTTGTTATATTAAAAGGAAGAACAAATGAGTTGAAGATATTGATAGTTTTATATTTGGAAGTTTTATTAAAAGTTTGAGACGAAAAGAACCCTTGTGCTATAAGTCGCAGGGAGAAGAATACAGTTGTAAATGATAGAGCCGGTATTAAGACGTTGAAGTCAAAGCAGGCGTTGAGATGTTGTCGTCAGGACTGGAATTCAAATGTTGAAGTCAAAGCAGGAGTTGAAAATATCCAATTTATTTCTCCGAGGATCCATTGGTTTAGAAGGAAAGATGAATGATGAAAGAATGATTTCCCAGACATTAATAGTCCATAAATTGTATGTGCTCTCCTCATAGTGCTTGGTGGACTGCTCTGTGGTGAGCGAGGAAAAGGAAGGTCTTTCCTGCTCGAAATACGCGAGAAAGAGAGAGTCAGTGAAGAAGAGAGAATGTGCTCTCTCATGTTGATTGATCTGTCCTGCTGCTAGCAAGAGAGGAAGCGAAGAGAGGGCGAGAATGGTTAGCGGGGCCTTTTATGTTGCCTGGGGAGGTGACCCGGACAGAATGGCATCAGACATTCTCATTGGAGGAAATATGTAAATTCGAAACTCCAACAGCCAAAACAATTCCCGTACTCAATAATGATTTGAAATTCTTTCTGCTAGAGTTTATTGACAGCAATTCTGCCATATAAGCCAGCTTCACAGGGTCTTCTCCTGACAGTAGATGTTGACATTTTTTTTCATGACATTGATTCAGTTGTGCAGTTTGGAAGAATCAGCCTTCTGTTACTCAAGCTGGGGATTCTGATGAAATTGTCTTCTGTATTGTATCTGGCAAGCAGTAATTCAACACCTTATCATATTTACCCAACCCCTCCGCTCGGGCAGGATATGACACAAGGTCAATTTTTAAGCAGAGTTTAACAGGTTTTAATCTTCTCCTAGACTAGTTGCCTCACCAAGGCTGAAGAACCTAGTCTGTCCTACTATTTACCCATAGCTGGAGGGAGAATAATTGGATTCATACCCTGCCCAAGGGTATTAGTGCTATGTGAAATGCAATCGGTCTCGTCCAGGATTTGAACTCGTATCACCGTGTCCATTTCCTACGACGATAACCATTACACCACGGGCACTTTATAGTCTAATGTGAATTCAAGTGGTGGTATAATGTAACTTTTGGAAAACATTTTATTCATGCTCTGTACTAAAAAAATAAAAACACCTTCAAATCTATTTTTTAAAAGATATCTGGTTATACTAAGGTCAAAGCTAACGAGGATGACTTGTAATTAGCATAATAAATAAAAACATTGTGGTACTTAACATGTTTCATCAAAAAACACTTTTAGAAATAAAAATTTTGAGGGTCACCAAGTTCTTTTGACTGGTAGTGTGTGTGTGTGTATATATATATATATATATATATATATATGCATGCAAACCCACCTTTGTAGAAGAACAGTAGTGATACTATTCAACCCATACCTGAGGGGATAAAGGGGTTAAAGTCCAGTACTTTAGCCACAATGCCACGGATGACTCCACCAGTAACAGAAGAATTATTTATTACAGGGGTTAGTTTTTTTCAAATAAGTATAACCCCTCGCTGGTTGTTTGTTTACTTAAATTCGATCATCACTGTCGATTTGGAAGGTCGTCTTAGTTGGTGTAAAAGGTCGTTTCTGTTGATTTGGAAGGTCGTCTCAGTTGATGTAAAAGGTCGTTCCTGTCCATTTGGAAGGTCGACTCAGTTGGTGTAAAAGGTCGTTTCTGTTGATTTGGAAGGTTCTCTCAGTTGATGTAAAAGGTCGTTTCTGTCGATTTAGAAGGGCGTCTCAGTTGGTGTAAAAGGTCGTTTCTGTTGATTTGGAAGGTCGTTTCAGTTGATGTAAAATGTCGTTTCTGTCGATTTGGAAGGTCATCTCGTCTCAAGTTTTCAGCTAAGATAACCTTAATTGCTTCGCATATCCAACTTTTTATCTGGTCAGTTCAGTAAAAAACAAGCTTTGTCTTTTTGAGTTAACGGTTCCTTTTAAGGAAAACATTGACTATGCGTAGTAACCACTGCTTCTCACCGGCAGATAAACAGGAACATATCAAGAAGCTCCAAGATCAGTCAAGCTGCACCTACATAGATCTAGTATTCCAACAATTCTAAATTGATTGTTCATATTGTTAACATAAAACCTTCGTCGAATGTCGGTTAGTTTTGTGCATTCAATAAAGATGTGTTTTATAGTGTACTGGTTTTCACAAGGACATTTAGGGGGAAGCTCATCTTTAAAAATTTTCCTTTAAAATGGGCTGTACTTGGAAGAACTTGTTGTGGTGGGGGGGTTCTCCCATAATTGTTGCCATTTCTTTGTGATTATTTGTCTGATTTTCGGTTTGAGGTCAGAATTTGGTATTTTTGATTTTTTTTTTATCGGGCACCATATTGAAAGCAGCTTTAGCTAATAAATCCGTTTTATCGTTTCCCTGGATTCCTATATGGATTGGGATCCAGCAGAATATCACCTTTTTTGCTAGAGTTCATGGAATTGAATTTGTTTAGAAGCTTGACAATGAATTGATGATCAAGTTTTGTATTTCTAAGAGATTGTAGAACAGAGATGGAGTCTAAATGAATGAATGATGAACTTTTCTTGTTGCTGCTTGAAATTAGTTTAAGTGCCAAATTTATTGCACAGATTTCGGCAGAAAATATGGAGGCCTCTTTTGGGGGGTGTTTTTTCAAGGTTTTCTTTTGGAGAACTGCTCCACATCCGGTTCCATTGTTCCTTTTGGAGCCATCCGTGAAAATGTTTAAGTGATTGGGATATCTCCCCTGAATGTTGTTTAGTTTCTCTTGATAGGTTAGGGGATGAGTTTTATTTTTAAGGAGCTAGTTTAAATGAAGAATAACCACAGGTTGCTTTAGTGGCCAACGAGGAGAGCTTAGTTGTATGGTATCATGAATATTTGTTAGTGAAATGTCTGTGTCTTCCAGTATGTGTTTCGTGCGAAGACCAAATAATTTGATGGTCTTTTCTCTCTGCTCAAATGGGTTTTGCTGTTTAGGATTGAAAGTACAGTCATAAGCCGGATTGGACAGTAGTAATTTCAGTTTATTGTAGTATTGTAGACCTAATTTTGTGAATCTAAGTTTTAGAGGTGGTTCGTAGGCTTTAGAAGAATGGAGATGTTCTAAAAGCTCTTAAGACGAGTCTCAATCCCTCATGGTGGACTGTCTGTAATGATTTGAGGTAGGATTTTCTGACTGATCCCTATATGAAACAGCTATAGTCAATTTTTAAGCGGATTAACATTCTATATAATTTCAGCATAGTATGCTGGTCTGCACCCCAGTCTTTGTGGGCTGTTACACGAAAGAATTTTAATGTTTTGCTACATTTCTCTTTTAAATATTGAATGAGTGGAATGAAAGAGTTTTATCAAAAATAACGCCGAGGAATTTGTACTGCACAACGACAGGAGTTTCTTATCCGTCCAGATTTAATGTAGGATTGTCATGCATTTTTCTTAATTGACAAAAATGCACGTACTGAGTTTTTGTTTTGGAAATTTTAAAGCCGTTCATCATTGCCCATTTGTTTATTTTGTTGATGCCCTGTTGTAGTTGACGTTCTGCTGTACGCATATATTTAGATGTTGAAGTGATGCAGAAGTCATCAAAGAACAAATGCTTATCAACTCCAGGATTCAGGCAATTGGTGATGCTATTGATTTTTATGTTGAAAAGTGTTACTGATAGTATATTCCCATGAAGCACTCCCTTTTCTTGATTTTGAATGTTTGATAGGGTTGAACCAATACGGACTCGGAATTTCCTGTCCGAAAGAAAAGCTTTTATAAAGTTTAGAAGTCAGCTTTTCAATCTCATACTGTGTAGGTCATTCATGATACCATACCTCCAAGTAGTCTCGTATGCCTTCTCTAGGTCAAAGAATATTGCTACGAGATGTTTTTGTATAATTGCCTCTCGTATGGTGGTTTCTAATCCGACCACATGATCAATTGTTGTTCTTCGGCTCCTAAAGCCACGTTGGTAAAAAGATTATTGGATTCAATGAACCAAACTAGCCTTTTATTGACCATTTGTTTCATGGTCTTACATAAGCTGCTTGTTAAAGATATTGGCTTTCCTGGTTTAGGTATTGGAATGATGGTAGTTAGTTTCCATGATTCTGGGAGTTTGCTATTTTTCCAAATGTCGTTTAATGGATATTCTAAGGATTTTGGAGGTAGTTGTCTGAGAAATTCGTAGTGAATTTCATCTGAGCCGACTGCAGGGTTGTGGGGTTTTTGGATGAATTCTTTTAGTTCTGATAATGAAAAGAGTTAGTTGTAGCTTTCAGTGTTTCCCAATTTACAATTAAGCTATTGTTTTTCTTTCTTGTCTTTGTATTTATGAAATTCTGTGTTGGAGTTTGTGGAGGAGGAATTTGCTGAGAAGGTCTAAGCCGGTATGTTGGCAATATCTTTTATATTGGTAACTTGGGTATTACTTTTATTGAGGTGTTTGAGTGGAGTAGACTGGTTTTTACCAGAAATTTTGCGGATCATTTTCCAGGAGTAGCGCCCTCTGCTACATTTTGGTGTAGTAGATAATGAAAAGGGAGCCACTATATACACACATACAAACATGTCTGTCTGTCTGTCTCTCTCTATATACAAATTCTATAAGTTGCAAGATCTTTTTTTGAACAGGCATTTAAAATTGTCTTGAAAATTCCGTATGTTATTGCTATACATGTTATGAGATGACTGACCAATTTTTATGGTTTCAGGTTCAAATGAACAGCTACAGCAGGAATAGGAATACACCCTTCTAAAGACTGATTGTCACAGCTGGTGATTTTCAAAGATGCAATCTGGACGTGAGACACTTTAGAAGAACGATATGCAATAAAAATCTGTTTTAAACTTGGAAAAAATGATGCCACAGAAACGTATGGAATGCTTCAGACTGCTTTTGGAGCATCTTACATGAAGCGAGCATCAGTTTTTGAGTGGTATAAGAGATTCAAGGATGGCAGGGAGTCTGTGAGGGATGATGAGAGGTGTTGGAGGAGTAAGGAGGTCAACAAACCAGAGTTGATTGGGCAAACGGTTAGGGTTATTATGTCGAGGTTTTAAGGGAGTTCAGGAAGAGATTCGTAGGGAAGAGGCCAGCACACTTCAAATCGGGTCAGTGGTATTTCCACCAGGACAATACACCAGTCGACAACTCCATCCTTGTCACAGACTATTTGACTAAGGTGGGCATTTAAGACAGTTCTTCACCCTCCCTTTAGTCCTGACCTTGCTCCCTTTGACTTTTGGTTATTCCCTAAGCTCAGAGGCTGTCGTTATGAGAAAATTGAGGAGATGAAAGAGGCTGTGAAGATGGACATTGACACGCTAAAATAAGAGGACGTCCATGGGGCCTTCCAAAGGTTGTTGGAACGGTACAACAAGTGCATTGCAGCCGGAGGAGATTACTTCGAAGGGGACTAGAGTTTTATGTGTGTACTATCAATAAAAGTGTCCATACGAAAAAAGTCTGGAAACTTATTTAATACACCTCGTATATATATATATATATATACACGCATACACACATCTATATGTACACACACACACACACACACGACGGCTTAACCGAGTTTGAGTCTCCATTTAATTGCACTATATATATATATATATATATATATATATTAGTATACTTAGTCCAGTTAAACCGGAGTTGGGAGTAATTCCATCAGGACAAGAAATTATTTATGAATGATAATTTAAATTTTCCTGGTAAAGAGCTCAATGTACCAATAATACAGAGCAATAATTTCTTTAAGAAAAAACAACGAAACCAATCACAAAGGATTATAAATTTATTTCCATCTTGTTACGCATTTTTGAAATTTCCAAAAACACGAAAAAAAATTAACAGGACTTCTTGAGATCTTTTTGATAAAAAAACTAGAATAGACACATAAGAGTAGGAGGGGATAGAAGAGTGGGAGGGGATAGAAGAGGGGTGAAGAGTTACCTCTTCATTAAGCCCACTTCCGTTTTAAATTTAAATTCGGTTAGCAATGTAGTAAATTTATTTTTAAAAAATTTTTTTAAATTAATATTTAAAAAAAAATTTACATTTAGACTTAAATTACAGATATTTTTAATTAGATTTAAATCTTAATTAATAATCTTACGTAAAGATGCAGTAATAGATATATTAAAACAAAAACAAATATTTAATTTACTTAAATATTTTAAAATTTCAAAAATATTTAGAAAGCATTAATCAGTTACACTTTTTATGCGTAGTACATATGTATTATATGCTTTTTCACAATTTTCTATCTAACAATTTATTTTATTTATTGTCAAAATTAACTCTAATTCTCAAAATAACTTTATGCTTTTTTTAAAAACTTTATTTGTTTAATTATTTATAGTTTAAATTTGGCCTTATGTCTACACCTAGCTGTAATATCCTAACTAACAAAAGGGAATAACCTCTGATGCCACAGGGGTTACGGCCCCTACCACATCCGGGGGATTTAGTCAATAAAGGAATGTACCAGGCATAGCAGCGGACGTTCGTTCTCCCTCTGTCTTTAATCACCATCCGTCCTATCGATTCATATTGGTAATAGTCCATACCTAGCAAGTATCTATTACCTCAGATATAAAGACTTTACACTAGCTATAAGTTCATTTCTCTTATTTAATAATTTTTTTGGCTCAGGAAAAAGCAAAATGTGGATTTTTTCTTCAAGACACAGATTGCACCTGCTATCAAAAGATTTTGGGGTACTAGATCTTTTCAATATGGACCATTGAATGTCAGGGGTTAACCCTTTATTTTTTAATCCCCAATAATGTTTTGATAGAGCAGTTTGATTTTTTTTATGCTCATGGGAGAAGGAATATTTATGATTTCCGTACCTAATTTTAAAATTAGTAGATGAAACGCCAATATAATATTTCTTATCATTTATGTCCTCTTTTGGATAAATAATAGCTTGATATACTACGTTATCTAAATTACACAAACCATCCACTGGACAATCACTTCGAGATTTACAATTACATTCTATTTTTTTACTATTAATATTATTATTATTTACTCGGTTATGAAATTTATTAATTAATTCATTATTATGACTATTTTTTATTTGAGAAATATTTTTAGTGCAAGAATAACTTATTTTCAAGGTTTTCCTATTAAATATTTTATGTAATATATTATCTTGTTTAAAATGTTTATCTATCCGTCTCAAAAAATATTTACCTACATCTATATTTGCTAGTTTACAAAAAGGGGGGTAAAACCATATAATTTTCCTTTTTCTATTTTTATTTTTTTGATCGTAATTATCATTTTCTTTAGTAATTTCATTTGTTATATTTTCTTTTAAATACCTAAAATTCTCCTTAAAACCACTATTTTTAAGGGCATCTATATATCTTTTACTACTCTCTTTGAAAATTTTTTCATTTGCAGATAGCTTACCTATTCTTAAATCTACTGCTTTTGGGATTTGCTTAATTATGTTTTTAGGGTGATTTGAATTAACATTAATGTACGATGGGTTCTGATTGGATTTTATGAAAGGTTTATAAGAATTATTTGATAGATCTAAAGTCACATCCAAGAAATTGACTATTTTAATATTTGATGAGATTTCTATCTTAAATCCCCAAAACTTAAAGGCCCTTATAATCCTCTTTTGTATGCTAGAGCTAAGAGGGCCATTACTATTTGGGATATATGGAAATAAATTTATAATCCTTTGTGATTGGTTTCGTTGTTTTTTCTTATATATATATATATATATATATATACACACACATCTATCTATCAATCAATCTCTCTTCAATCTCAGCAGCAATGCTGACAGGACTCCTACGCCGATCTTTCGAAGAAAGCATTTGGATGTAACGCTCAGCACGTGCGCTCAGCTTCTTTGGACGACCTACCCGTGGCTTGTTCTGAGTGGACCTCGTACTTTTAAAATGCTGGATGATCTTAGCCACTGTGCTGCAGCTCAGTTTCAGCGCCTTGGCAATCTTGTAGCCTTGGTCATCTTCATGTAGCGCAACAATATGTTTTAAGATCCTCAGAGAGTTCTTGGCCATGTGGTGCCATGTTGGAACTTTCAGTGACCAGTATGAGAGTGTGAGAGCTGCACTACACATTTGAACACACCTGCTCCCTATGCACATGGGCCTCGTAACACAAATAAGTCACGTGACATTTTGGAGGGAAAATGACAAGCAGTACTCAATTTGGACATTTAGGAGTGTAGTTTCTTAGGGGTGAACTCACTTTTGTTGGCAGGGGTTTAGCTTTTAATGGTTATATTTTGGGTTATTTTGAGGGGAAAATAAATTGACTTTGTTATATAAGCTGCACACAGACTACTTTTCATTGTGTCAAAGCGTCATTTTGTCAGGGTTGTCCCATGAAGAGATATACTAAAATATCTGCAGAAATGTGAGGGGTGTACTCACTTTTGTGATACACTGTATACACACACACACACACACAAACTTTGCTGCTTCATATAGATCCAAAGATCTTTCATTAACTTTGTTGCCATTGAAGACTGGAACGATTCAACTAAAGAAAAGACACACCAATTGAAGGGTTTTGGACAGTGTTCTTTACTGGAGATGCTGGAAGCTTTTTGTGCTACACACGTAAGACAAGTCAGATTGACTCAATTGTACATCGGCTGGTGAACACCGAGAAGAGCTGTCATATGGTATATTAGCCAGCCGATCGTAATAATGGCCGGTCACTCAATATGCCAACGATACTAAAGACTCCATTGAAATCACTAAATTTTTCTCTTAGTTTCTATACATTTTCAACTGATGCGGACGAACTAAAAAGTTTGCTTTAAAGTAAATGTTCGAATGATGAGTGGGCAGTTTAATTCTCTCGAGGTTTTGTTAGAAATAAAACTTCGAGTGTCGTTCAACAATTAACAACACAAACAATATAAAAAACGCAGGAAAAAGAAAATTCACTACTACGATAATGTTAAACAGATAAATTTTTATATAACTAAACAAATTTGGAAATGTTAATACAAAGTAGCAAAAGTGAAAATATGTTTGTTAGGTATTTGTGTGTGTGGGCGTGTATAATACAAACATTATGCGAATATTAGTGTGCGTTATTCAAACATATCTATGTGTTCGTTGTTAGGACAGGGAGTTAAAAAAAGTAACAAGTCCTTCTTACATATGTATGTGAGTATGAAGGTACAAGGAAGAACTAAAATGTACTTTGCGAAATATTTGTCTGCCTGCTTGCTGAATCTGTGTATCAGTATGTGTGAAGAGATATTGATATCCATGTAAATGTTAGTATATTGAAGTATGGTAAATATACTCATTTCATTGAGACTATGAATGCATTTTTTCTAGCTTCTATATTCAGATGCGTGTCTGAAGAAATAAGAAATGGAGAAATACTTGAGGCTGTGCGACTGCGAGCAGGAGTGAGAGCTGTCACGTTGTCTGGAGCTATTTGTCGCAAGCAGGAGGGTGGCGGAGAGTGAGAGCTTTCAAAAGCGTAGAATATATATAGGTATTCATATCATGCGACCGGCTCCAAACGCAAGATTTATTTCTGCGCGGGCAAATTCAAAACGCGCAGACGTGGTTGAAAGCATTGGCACGTGATTACATTTTCCAATCAGGTTTCCGAATCAATTTAGTTTATTGACTCCTTTGTTTCGGGAACAAGTGAATCTTGGGTCCTATTTTTCCATAATATTTTGCTGCACCTTAATGGTACTAAATAGACATTTGTACCACCACGTGCTTGAACATGTTAATGATGGTATCGCTAGGTCTCACGTAGTAGCCAGAAACTCTTGTGACCCTGCCGTGGGAAAAGTTAACGAACACAGGAAACTCTTGTTCACTACACAAAGGTCTATTCACCACTACAATTTGTAAGTAGTCGCCGGGAGAAAGAAAGAGTATTAAAGTTGAGTCGACCGCGTTAGCTGAACAAAGAGAAACATCTCATGAGGAGAAAGAAAGAGCAGTCACAGACGTTGAATTTTCTTCCTGATTTTCTGTCGTAGCTCTAATATTCTTATCTGCTGGTTTTGTCTTCACAGGTTCACGTCAGGTGTGTGTGTGACTACTTTTCAGAGCCCACGATAATAAATTATCGTCTGTCCTTACATCTTCGTAGCTAGAGTTCAACTGAGTATCTTTACCTCGTCACGTCGACTAGCTAACTCTTTCAAACTGAGTTATGCCCTCGCTTCCGTCTGGTGTCAGAGGAAGGACCATATCCGTTTCCAGAGGTCCCACACCTGAGCGAAAGATTTAGGACCTCCAGTTTTTTTTTCTAGTTATTTTTAATAAACGTAGTCACTCACTTGTGACTGACTGACCCACAAGTGCCTTGGCCTAAATCACTCAGAGGTCAGCTGCCCGCTCCCGTAGACTATATCTGCTCTTCCTTCTCCCCATTTTTTCTTCTCTCTCTCTCTCTCCTTCACCAGAAATTAGCTTCTCCTTCTCTTTATAACTTGGACCGACCAGCCATTTTAAAATGTAAGACTGTATATCCTATCGGGCTATTTAGATTTTGTAGATAGTACAACTTCAATTTAATAGGTACCCAATTATGATCGCCAACGATTTCTTATTTACTAAGCTTTGCCCAGTCTGACACGCATGCCACAGGCTACTTATATATCTCAACAAACAAGAAACCTATTTATCACAACTTCTGTACCCTCAACTTTAAAAGTAAATGCCCCTTTCGATATAAAATAGTTATCATTAATAACCTAATTTCCCACGCAAAATTAATCCCCACCAACAAAATGATATTTCCATGAGAATTAAAAAAACATAAAACAAAACCTTATCGATAATGAGTTCCCTAACTGCATTGTTGATCAACAAATTAAATGTGCAATTAAAAATTTTAGCCCACGAAATAAACGCTGCAACACCCTACCCAATAAACATGGATTTATCAATTTTTTTTTATCGCAACCAGACGTACAACAATTATAAATTAGATGAAAATATTTTAAAGACGTTGATTCGAAGATACATATTCCCCATTGACACTAATAAAAAAATATAACTTATCATATACTATAATTTATTTAAAACCTCTAATTTGGTTTTTAACAATAATTCCTTCCCCTAGGCTGGAGTGTTTCAGAAAACTAACATTATATATCAATTTAAATGTCTTTTCGGAGATAATCTCCGAAAACAAAAATATATACATTGATTTAACGTTAACTACTCTGTCGAGTCAATTTACAATGCATCTTTCCGACACTAGCTCAATTGCACAACATTCCTACCCTACAACTGAATTTCGGAAAATTCTTACCGATAACACAATATCGGAACAAAAAAAAAAAAAATAGCAAAAAAAGGTTATAGATTCTTGAAACCTTAAACATTAGAAATAAAAGTCCCCAAAACAAATTAATTTTGAAACCAGAGCTAATGTACTCAAAATGTCTCTAGCTACTGTCACCATGTATAGAACTTATAAAAGTTATACCAGTATAAATAAAATGCTGTATTGTACTATTGCAATGGACATTCCCCCTGTGATAATAGCCCGAGAGGGACCCGAAAGTACTTGGGTACCAGTTAAATACGGAATACTTATTAGCTAATTGCAGCTGGATATCATAACATCCCTACGGCGATTTGAAAGGGTCGTAATAAAAATATGTTGACAAAGAATGTCAATAATATTTCATTATATATATATATATATATATATATATATATATATATTTGATTGAATATATTAGACATTTTTTATCGACATTTTTTTGTTAATCCTTTCGAATTGCCGTATTGATCTTACGATATTTGGCTGGAATTGGTTGATAAATCTTCCATAATTAGTTATTTCGCAAGTACTTTCTGCCCAACTTTGGGCCATCATCAACGGAGGATGTATTACAAAAGTGATGTAACTTTTGTATGTACATTACTACTTTGTAAGAAGAGCGTCTGTACTGTTGTCTTGTGTAGCGTTTACTTTTCGAAATTGATTCTATAAATAGCGTCAGTAGCTAAAGACATTTAAATACATTAGCACTGGTTTGAAAATTAATTCTGTTAGGTTTGGGTTGCATGTTCCTAATATGTAGTGCCCCGAGAATCTGTAGTTTCTACTTATTATTTTGATGTTCTAATATTGTTGTGTTTTCGGGAAGAATTTTCCGTAATTCTGTTGTTGAGCATGAATGTTTTTTAACAATGAGGTTTGATATTTTAAATTTAGTGTAGTAGATAATTTTTATTTGTATTTGTTTTTCGATAGGCTTAATGTGGCTTTTCAGAATGTTGGTTATTGCTTCTTTGTCTAATTTGTACTAATAGTGCACTTGATTTTTGTCATATGAATTAATTCTGTTAATATTGATATTGTTGGTAGTGTTATTTTTGTGAATGCTATAGAAGAATAGTTTTATTTGTGTATGGAGTAGTTTATTAGGAAAATTGTTATTAACAAGGGGTGCTTTAATGTAGGTAAGTTCTAAGACAATATATTAAAAAGGACAACAAATCTTGTCAAGAACAATTTCCCTAATACACACATCTCTCTCTCTCTCTCTATATATATATATATATATATATATATATATATACCTTCAAGAAAAAAATAGACAAAATTCGGTCACATTAGGATTATACATTTATTTCCCTTCTGCTAACAGTCATGTTTGTCGTGTATTAGAGAACTTTGTTCTTTCCCACTTTTTTGGTTGTTTCGTTTTCATTTCTTTTGCTTTTTTTACGTTTAGGTGTTTGTGTTTGCTTTAGTTTTGAATTACTGCAGCCAGTAGCCTTTTAACTATCGGACAGGTATTTCTCACTTATTGAATAAAGTCAAGGAGGTTTCTTTCCTTTTTATTCTGTTTATTCATTTCGCTTCCGTGTAATTGTTACTCGTCATTGCTCTTAATTTTGCCAGCCCAGATTTTAGTCACGACATTTGGCTGCTGTAAAAGTCATCACCAGGAAAGGTGGCTTTGCGGTGAGTAACGGTTCGTAACACTATTGTAAACAGAACCCTATCCACTGAAAATTCAATATTTTTTAAATATGAAAAATTGCCGGAGTCTTGGAAGACTTTACTGCTAAGCAACTAAAATTAGTCACACACACACACACACATATATTATACACACACACACACACTGGACCCATCTGGTTGAGGTATGCCAGAAAAACGTTTATATTCAAAGTATCGTAAACTAGAACTTAATACAAGAGGGGAAATAAAAAAAAATCTCCCCACCTATCGAAGCTGAAACACCTCTTCGACCACCCGATAAATACGCCACTCAAAAAGGAAACTCTTCGTGGTCAGGGTGTGAAAAGGGTGGTGGAGAAAAGAGTTTTTTGTTTTCTTTTTTGTTTACTACGGTCACCTATCTCCTATAAATGATAGCTGCAGATCCGCTGCTGAGTGTCGCTACCGGCTTTTAAAAACCCCACCGTCTTATGAAATAATTCACTGATTACATGACGTAGACAAGGGAAGAATTCGTATAAATCTCACACTCTCATTACAAAGGATTTGGACTTGTGTCTGTTCCTGTCTTCCGCTACGAGCGTTTTGGAGGATACAGTTCCAAGAAGAACAAGAAACAAAAAGGTAATTGTCTTCTATTTAAACTATCAAAATGCTAAGATAAAATAATGGTTACACTTTTTTCTTTTGGTACTGATTTTCTTGTACTTAGCTAAATAATAATAATAAAAAAAAGAAGATCAACAACCAACCCGACCAAGCCTGGTAGATTTACCGAAATTTGTTTTTATCATTCAATTTTTGTTTATTGAGAATTTTTCTTTTTATTCATAAAAAATATTTCGAAAATAAACTGAAATGTGTAGGTGTGTGTGTGTGTGTGAGAGAGAGAGAGAGAGCTAATTAGCTAAATAAAAATATAGACTTGACTTTTTTTTGGGGTGAAGTCGTCGTGGCGTAGTGGTTAACGCAGTGAACTGTAAAATAGTATTAAGTTACTTTGAGCCATCTGGCATCAAACAACCCAACAACCCACGCAGGTTCAAAGAAATCAAGCTCTCTCTCTCTCTCTCTATATATATATATATATATACACACACACACACAACACTTGAAGTTTGCATGTGGGCGCCAACCATAAGACACATATAAAGATGTGTGATAGTTAAATATTTATATAAGGTTTTATTGATAGTTAAATATTTCTATAAAGATAGAGAGAGCGCGGCAATGTAAATACTTAATATTTACGAACATATACAAACGCACATATCTATTTCGTTATGCGTATGTGTGTAAATAGAGCGATAGATAAGTATAATCAGACACAGTTGATATGTACACACACACACACACACATTTGGGTGCATTTGTGCACAAACGGCTCGATAGCTAAACATGTCTAAGTAGAGGTATGTATATATCTGAACTGACAGACTCAGATACATATCCTATTTACCCAACCCCTCCGCTTGGGCAGAATATGACACAAGGTCAATTTTTAAGCGGAGTTTAACAGGTTTTAATTCAGAGTTTTCCTTCTCCTAGACTAGTTGCCTAACCAAGGCTGAAGAACCTAGTCTGTCCTACTATTTACCCATAGCTGGAGGGAGAATAATTGGATTCATACCTTTCCCACGGGTATTAGTGCTATGTGAAATGCAATTAGTCTCGTCCAGGATTTGAAATCGTGTCGCCGTGTTCATTTCCTACGACGATAACAATTACACCACGGGCACCTCCACAATACAGATACATATACATCATATACACAATAATAATCTTTCTCGCTCACTGTCTGTATATATATATATATATATATATATATATATACACACACTCGAGGATCATTAAATAAGTCTCCTGACTTTCTTCGTATGGGCACATTTATTGATAGTATAACACATGAAGCTCTAGTCCCCTTCGAAGTAATCTCCTCCGGTTCCAACAACTTGTTGCGGAGCCGATAAGCGTGTCGACTCCGCGAATAAATTAAGTTAAATGCGTGCGAGTGTAGTGTCAGCCAGAGACAATGAAGGAAACAAAAGGCAGGATAATAGATACAACAAAAGTGATGATTTTATTGTCGGAATTACAAACGTGTATGTAAATGTCCGTGTCGGTTGTATGTAGTCTTCAGCTAGGATGGGTTACGTCGTTAGCTGGTATAGTTGCGTTGTAGATGTTCGCAGCTGGACGTTCGACGAGGGTAGCTGGCGTAGGTCGAGTCGTGGAGATACAGCTGGATGTTTGATGCTGGTAAGCTGAGATTCGGTCGGGTCGTTGGATACCGTTGGACAGTCGTCGCGGGCAGCTGAGGTCGGTCGAGTCGTTGCGGAAAGCCGAAGTTGGTCGCTGGTAAATCGATGTCCCGGTTTTGACATTTCGTTGGTATGGTCGAGTCATGGCTGTTAGCTCGTAACAGCGAGTCGTTACGTGAGCTAGTTGTTGCAATGCTAGTGTAGTCCGTAACAGCGAGTCGTTACGTGAGCTAGTTGTTGCAATGCTAGTGTAGTCCGTAACAGCGAGTCGTTACGTGGACTAGATGCTGCATTGCTAGTGTAGTCCGTAACAGCGAGTCGTTACGTGGACTAGGTATTGCGCTGCTGGGGCAGTCAGTAACAGCGAGTCGTTACGTGGACTACATTAGCAGGAGCGTCGTGGTCGGTAGATCGATATCCCGGTTTTGACAGTACG
>CAUZXS010000860.1:2500-151861 GCA_963585895.1 Sepioteuthis lessoniana | reverse complement strand
CATGTATATACATATATATATATGTGTATGTATATACATGTATATACATATATATATATGTGTATGTATATACATGTATATATATGTGTATGTATATACATGTATATACATATATATATATGTCTATGTATGTGTATGTATATACATATATATGTGTGTATGTGTATACATATGTGTATGTATATGTATGTGTATATATATGTATATGTATGTGTATACATATATATATATGTGTGTATATATATATGTGTGTATATATATATATATATATATATATATATATATATGTGTATATATATATATATATATATATATATATATATATATATATATATATATGTATGTGTATATATATATATATATATATATATATATGTATGTATTGTGTGTGTGTGTGTATATATATATATATATATATATATATGTACACACATACATATATATATATGTATGTGTGTACATATATATATATATGTATGTGTGTACATATATATATATATATGTATGTTTGTATATATATATGTACATAAGTATATATATATATATATATATACATACGTTTATGTATATATATATAATATGTGTGTATATATACTAATTAATGCGTGTATTGTATTTTCCCACTTAGCTACTGACAACCTGACGTTTTTTTCCATTAATTGGATTATTCGCGACAAATATTGATACTTCAATTAAAGGAAAATGAACTCAGGGTGTTTTTGCGGGGCGGGAAAATATATCACCCATCATAATTGCTGTAATGGTAACGAATTGGATATCAACCTTGCTATAATGTATGATTGCGGCAGAGAATTTAGTCGCCTGTTCGGGTTTTGTATCCACAACACACGCTAGTGCAAACATCGTAATTCTTCTACTGGAGAATGTAAATCAGATGATGGGCTTAATAATTAGGAATACCCCCATAGCGTTGAAGAGCCCATTTTTGAGCGACAGTGTTCTTGAGACATTCCTCGGAAAGCAAGAATTCAGTGCTGTAAGGGTAATCAGACAGCTACTTGGAAAAACTTAGAGCAGGAGATTTTTGTTTGCTCACCTCCCATACTAATGCTCCCATTGATTATCAATTTTCATCTTTCTGCTGAGTTATATGTGATCTTTGTTTCGAGTGGTTTGGTGCAGTAACGGATAAAAAAGATAATTCGGTCGTTTTCCTTTGGTTTTGACGACAGATGCAGAAATGAAAGTCAATATCAGAATAGAGAATGCTGAAGTGCCATTTAAAAGAAGCCCAGATTCATGAGAGACCGGAACTTCAGAATATCCTAAATGATATTCAAGAAGGATTTTGGTGATATCCAGAGCTGAAAAGCAGAGAAAACATCGAAAGAAAAAGTTTCTGGCTTGGAGAGCATTCTACTCAAATCCTTATGCTTTCGTAAAAATCTTTTCATGGAATCAAAGAGTGGTGAGCTTGATGTACCAAAGGAGGAACTCAAGAATCATTTCAGGATGACGTACTCAGATTATTTCAACGGTATCCTAATACCTACTCTAAGAGATTTACCAAAACCCCATGATCCAACGGTAATGTTTGATGATAGGGGGATAAAACTAAAAGAAGTTCGAGATTTGTCCATAAGGTCCACGCTGGTAGTGCCCTGAGCTTGAATGTGATATCATAGAAGTCATATAAAAACTGCCCACGTGTCCTTAGGAAACACACTGTTCTCCTTCAGCAGGCTTGGAAGAAGGGTATTGTACCACAGGAATGGTGTCTGGCCGATGGTATTATGATACCAAAGGAAATGCAGTCAAAAGGAATCACAAATTTTCACCCAATATCCCTCCTAAATGTAGAAGGGAAATATTTTTTGGAGTTCTTGCTCGTCATATGACAACCTCTCTGATGAGCAATCATTATATAAATACATCTGTCCAGAAGGCTGGGATACCTGGCTTCCTCGGATGTCTGGAACATTCTCAAATGATATGGAACTCGATACTCTCTGTTAAAAGGGACAAAACTGAACTACATGTGATTGCCGCGACCTGCCGATAAACATAAACATATCAAGTTACACGCCCGCTTTAGGACAATTATATCCGAGTACAACCGGAACTGACTAAGCCCTTTTTCTTTCTAACGACCTTGACATATCGTTATAGCTAAAAGAAAAGGATGAATTAAAATTAATAACATTTACAAAGCACTTCGGCCAAAAATAACCTGATAAGACTAGAACTAATAGTCGTCGCCAGCCTATAGCAGGTTAGAAAAATACTTTATGGCTACACTCATTTTTTATCAAAGAATTTTATATTCACGTGGCTGGAGCTGTGTGTCACAGCACTTTCGTGATATCAACAGGCCCTTTTCAATGCTTGTTGGCGCGCTTTTGGCGAAGCTCTTTAAGGAGGAATCCTGCATTTTGTGCGGTCGCATTCACCTTACCTTCCGGCGTTGATCCCACTTCTCGTGGTAGATCTGCTTTTCTTCCACCTAAATAGGTATGCACAAAGGTCCTTTTTAGGACCATAAGAGGTCTCTGTCTGCGGGTCAGAGCATCTCTGGCGGTCAGTAATGACCAGTCGAAGTAGACGGCCAGGCGGCAAACACGAAGACGGATTCTAAGACCAACCGGTCTTAACTCTCACTCGGTTCCGATTGTCCGATAAGCTGCGCAGCGCTAATGGCACGGTCCAGCCTTTAGCTACTGCTTCGCTGTCTGCACAGCGCTAAGATAACGCCCATCTTAGCCTCGGCCTTCTGGCCTGTCCGCACGGCTTTGACCCGACAAAGCCTTCGTTCCCGTCCGCTCGTCCGCACGGCTTTGACCCGACAAAGCCTTCGCTCTCGTCCGCACGGCTTTGACACGACAAAGCCTTCACTCCCGTCCGATACGTCCGCAAGGCCCTAGCCTTTCCTCGACCTCGACGCTCTTGCAAGGTACAACGCAGTCCATGTAACGACTCGCTGTTACGGACTGTTCTACTACTGCAACACCTGACTCACGTACGACCCGCCGTACGAGCCAGCAACCGGGTCGATACATCCTTGGTTAACCACAACATACCGTCATAACCGGGGATATCGATCTACCGACCTCAACTGCCCGCGACGACTGTCCAGCTGAACTCAACGACTCGACCGACCTCAGCTTACCAGCATCAAACATCTAGCTCAACTCAACGACTTGACCTACGCCAGCGACCCCGTCGAACGCCCAGCTGCGAACATCTACAACGCGACTATACCAGCTAACGACATAACCCATTCTAGCTAAAGACTACATACAACCGCCACGGACATTTACATATACGCTTGTAAATACGACAAAATAAATTGTCACTTGTAATTATTGTTATCTCGCCTTTGTTCCTTCCTATTGCTTTGGCTGTTCTCATTCACATAATTCATTTGCGGGGTCGACATACTTATCGGCTCCGCAACATGATCTTGCCAATGCATACAGTTCAGTTTCACACGACTTAATCCAAATGGCCCTCGAATTTTTCAACTTCCTTAGCAAGGTTGGGGAAATCATAATGCAATACTTCAATTCAGCTTTAATGAAATTTACCGTTAAAAACTATACCACCAAGTGGCAGGCACTTGAGATCAGCATTATGATGGGCTGTATGATTTCCCCACTTCTTTTTGTTCTGACCATGGAACTCATTTTACAAGGTGCAACAAATATGTTGAAAGGAGTAATGAAAAATGAACATCTTCCTCCTTCCAGAGCTTTTATGGACGACATCACCATTCTCATCCAATCCCAAATCGCTGCCGATGGTTTACTACAAAGGTATTATGACCTTTTCACATGGGCGAGAATGAAGGCTAAGCCAAAGAAAAGTCAAAGCCTATCGTTAGTTTTTTTCCATTAATTGGATTATTCGCGACAAATATTGATACTTCAATTAAAGGAAAATGAACTCAGGGTGTTTTTGCGGGGCGGGAAAATATATCACCCATCATAATTGCTGTAATGGTAACGAATTGGATATCAACCTTGCTATAATGTATGATTGCGGCAGAGAATTTGGGGGTGATAAGATCCCAACAGTCAGGGAGAAGCTGGTAAAGAGTCTCGGACGTCTTTATTCAATCCCACTGACTGATCGTCATAGGGGTACAGAGGTCCAGAAAGTAGCCTTGAAGGGGCTTAAATCAATTGATAAAACTTGTCTACCCGGAAAGATAAAGGCTTGGTGTTACCAACATGGTCTGCCACCCCGTCTTTTATGACCCTTACAGATGTATGAGATTGCGATATCTCGTGTTGAACGGATTCAACTGTATAGCAACAAATACCTGCGTAAGTGGTTCGGAGTTCTTCCTTGTTTTTCGAAAGTGGGTTTATATACCAATTCTGGAAACCTATAGCTCCCAATATCCTCACTGGTTGAAGAATTCAAAATTGGGAAAGTACGCCTTCACATGATGTTGAAGGACTCAGCCGATGAGATCATTCGGAAGGCATATCCAGAAATAAAATCAGGTACAAAGTGGTCGGCCGTTAAGGTCACCCAAGAGGTGGAATGCGGCCTACAAATCAAAGACATCATAGGCGTCACTCAAACCAATCGAGCTGGGCTGGGTAGCACGAGCAAAAATGTATTCTCCAAAGTGGGCCCAAAAGGAAAAAGAGACATGGTGAGCGAAGAAGTCAGGATGTTTGAGGAAGAGCAAAGAAAAGCCAGTGCTGTTACTCAGGCCAAACAATGTGCTTGGAGAAAATGGAATATCGAACCAATTAAATTATTGTGGAAATCATTAATTGCAATGGAACTACTGGCGATATCATTCCTTCTTCACTCTACTTATGATCTCTTACCATATGCGACCAACCTAAAATTATGGGGATATACCAATTCAGACCTGTGCTTGTCGTGTAAAAGTGATCGGGGTACTTTGCGCCACCTACTATCTGCATGTCCACAATCACTTCAGATGTACACATAGTGACATAACAAGCTGTTAGAAGTGATAATAGAGTTGTTAAGAGCACAATGTGAGACAGTAAATCAGCAGTCCATAACAGCCAAGGAACCCATAATTCAGTTTCTCAAAGAAGGTGAATGTCCTGTGAGGAAACAAAAAAATCCTAACATGAAGCTACTGAACGGAGCTAATGACTGGAAAGTTTCAGCAGATCTCAAGACATCTCTACAATTTCCATTTCACATTATTCAAACGGAAAAGCGGCCGGACGTTGTAGCATGGTCCGATTCAAAAAAGACTGTCCTCCTCATAGAATTGACTGTCCCTTAGGAAGAAAACTGGGAGGAAGCACAAGAGCGGAAAAAAAAAAACGCCACGAGACTCTGCGTGCCGACTGTGTGGAAAAGGGTTGGATATGCCATGTAATTCCTATTGAGGTTGGTTGTTGTGCTTTTCTTGGACTCACAGTAATTTTGTTTCTTTCAAAACTAGGAATCACTGGCTGCAGTTTGAAAGTTGCCTCAAATCGTCTTCAGACCGCAGCACAATATGCATCAAGTTGGATTTGGTCGAAAGCGAGAAGTTTTCAGCATGAAAGAAATACACGTGGAACCACCATTCCCGTGTGATTATGTAAGAAACGGTTACTGTAAATGCGTAATAGCATTAACGGCTGAAAGTAAACGCTTTTTTTTTTTTTTAATCACAAACTGCACACTAAAAATGAAGATTAACATCCAATGTAGTCTCTGCTCTTAATTGATCTGGCATATATATATATATATATATATATATATATAATTCTCTTAAACCCAGTCTGGTGGCAAAAGCTGCTTGGTAGCGCCAGGAGTGACAGTACCGCCTTGAGCCACCGAAACTATGTTATCACACCTGGTTGGCGGCTGATGAGGACAGGGTATTGCACGTACTTTCACATGTTGTATGATAAAAAATATATATATATATATATATACCTGGTGCATTCAATAAGTTTCCAGACTTTTTTTGTACAGGCATTTAAAATTGTCGTAGATTCTTGAAAATTCAGTATGTTATTGTTATACATCTTATGAGATGACTAACCAATTTTTATGATTTCAGCTTCAAATGAACAGCTACAGCAGCAAAATGAATACACCCTACTAAAGCCTGATTGTCACTGCTGGTGAATTTCAAAAATGCAATCTGGGCATGAGGACACTTTAGAAGAACGATATGCAATAGAATTCTGTTTTAAACTTGGAAAAAATGCCAGAGAAACGTATGGAATGCTTCACACTGCTTTTGGAGTATCTTGCATGAATCGAGCATCAGTTTTTGAGTGGCATAAGAGATTCAAGGAAGGCAGGGAGTTTGTGAGGGATGATGAGAGGTGTGGGAGGAGTAAGGAAGTCAATAGACCAGAGTTGATTGGCCAAAGAGTTAGGGTTAGGGTTACTATGTTGAGGTTTTAAGGGAGTTCAGGAAGAGGTTCTGCCAGCAGAGGCCAGCACTCTTTAAATCAGGTCAGTGGCATTTCCATCAGGACTATGCACCAGTCCACATCTCCATCCTTGTCACAGACTTGACCAAGATTGGCATCAAGACAGTTCCTTGCCTTCCCTATAGTCCAGACCTTGCTCCCTGTGACTTTTGGTTATTCCCTAAGTGCAGAGGAGATGAAAGAGGCTGTGACAAAGGTCATTGACACGCTCACACATGAGGACTTCCATGGGACCTTGCAGAAGTTGTTAGAATAGTACAACAAATGCATTGCAGCCTGAGGAGATTACTTCAAAGGGGACTAGAGTTTCATGTGTGTATTATTGTAGCAGAAGGTATTTTGGTTTGGCGCGCGATTTAATTTGATGCATAATTTCACCCAATCAGGATTACCTATCCTATTCAGCCTGAACCTTCTTTTCCGGGCAGCAGAAGTTGGGTAAGCTGCCAAACCCAACCTTTTGGCTGAACAACGCCGCCCAGTGCAGACGTCTCACTGGCGGCTCTTCAATAGCAGCAACAGCTTGTACACATGAGGGAACCTATCTAATTTATGGATTCCTTGCGCCTATCTCAGACCAAGGAATCCCAGTTGAATATGAATTAGATACATTCAATACGTCACCACTGGAACAACTTTATGTCACCCCCAAAATTGGCGATGTCGATGCGATGCCTTTATTCCGCTCTCGACACCTAGCTCTCAATTCACCTCTGGGCCACTTTAATGGAGACAACGCACGCCTCTCCACCAGACACACAAAACTCACGGTGACTCCAAAGTTAATTTCCTCCAATGGCAACTTGGCTTTCGTTAAACTACGGCGACCACAATCCTTCGCACGTCTGATGACACGCGCTGCCTTTCTCAACTTTCTCATAACTCCATTTCGTCTCCTTACCCACTACGAGACTTGCAGCACAAATGCAAACTATATTTTTCATGCTGCAAATAAAAACCATTCTTAAAAACACATTTCGACTATCGGCATCTTACTTCTTCATCCTTCCTTTATATACCTAACAACAATTAGCGATTTACCTTTCAAACTTAGTGAGGAAACAACTCAACGTAAACACACTCACACGCACGTTACAAAATATCTTCTCACTAATAACAACAAAACTATGGCTAAAAATGGTGACCTTGTAAATGAACAACAACCTTCTGATACAAAAATACAGCCTTTACAACACGCAGCCTTACGAACACACAGCATTCCTATGTGAAAGAAAAAACATGGGAACATCGAGAAGTTTTCAATTTTCCCGTGGACCTAACTTCAAGAAGAAAGCAAGATGGCCAAAAATACCCAAGCACATGGAATCTTTTCTGCAAAACTCCTACCTTCTCTATCAACCACCAAGGATTTCTACAATTAACAGGAGACACACACATTTTCACTTTCCAACTACCAACATAAGGTAACTTTTTAACTCTTTCACTCACCCTACTCCTACTTTAATGGCAACCGCAACACAAATTTGCCACTCCCACTACCTCTGTAAAACACCAATGACTGCTATGAATTTCGGAGTACCCAAAAACTCACACTACTCCTCTGAACTATTACTACTACTACTTCCGTATGCCACCTTCTCGGCTCATCAACTTTTTTTTCCCCAAAGTGACATTTTGTTTAAAAAAACGTACCACGAGGTACACACAAAAAAAAATAAATAAACAGGACACTTTGTTTTTTTAATTTGCTTTTACTTGTTTATATATATATATATATATATATATATATATTTTATGGTATTTTGTTTCCAATGAGATTTTTTATTTTGTTTTACTGTCCAAATTCTGTTTTGGATTATCTGTGGCACAGTGGTTAATGTATTGAATTGTTGCATCATTGTAAAGTAGATGTTTGGTCACCCTATTACATTGACTTTTAAGTTACAACTCTTGGGAAATGTGAAAATCTCCTTCCTCCCACCTTCTTTGGCTTAAATGATACCATTCCTCTCCAAAACTGAGTACATTTGGTTTAATCAAAGTGGCGATATATCCACACTAAATGGTGGCTCTCTGAAACTCGTGGACAAGTTCACCTACCTCGGAAGCATCATCTCATCTACGGAAAATGACATCAATACATGAATAGCAAAGGCATGGACTGCTATCAAGAGGCCATCAGTCATGGAAGTCAGACCTATCTGATCAAATAAAACGCAATTTTTTCCAAGTAGTGGTCATGTCCATACTATTGTATGGATGCTCTGCTTGGACTCTGATTAAGCATATAGAAAAAAAACTTGACGGCAATTGCACTAGGATGTTACAAGCTATATTAAATAAATCCTGGAAGCAATATCCCACAAAACAGCCACCTACCACCCATCCCAAAGACCAAATTAGATGAACCAGACGTGCAGGACACTGCTGGAGGCGCAAAACAGCTCTATATGGGCACAGGGTGTAGTCTAGAAGACCTGCTGGAAGTGATGGATGATACGGATGGATGGTGAGAGAGAGTTAGGGAAATCCATGCAGCCAGCATGACATGATGATATTAATAATTAATATTATTAAAAAAATTTTTTTTTGTTTTAATTAAAAAATTTATGTGAAAATGATGCAATTATGAATTCCTCTGTGGTGGTATCTAAGGAGACAGACTAAATTTGTCATTGATGAACTGGAGTTGTTTTGTAAAATGCAGTTTGAAAAACAAAGAATTTTTTCTTTATTTCTAAATTGTGCAATGGCATTTTTCTTTCATTAAAAACTTTACAAAAAATTTTATTATATTTTTAAAGAATTTTTTTTAAGATTAGAAAAAAATAAACAAATGATTAATTTTTTGTTTATATGGAAAATATATATAAAAAAAAGATTCCATTTCAGATTCACAATGTGTAACAAACGCATTATTTAAAATGCTTTCATAAAAAGTTATGCCATTATCTATAACTCAGTAGAGTTTGTTTGTCTATCCTTTAAAAATCATCTTGCAGTTTTCTGAAAAGTTACTAAATTTAATATGTATTCTTATTAGCTCTGAAGGAAGATTTTAACCATTTTTTTTCCTTATGGAAAAAAGAGAAGGGGTCTCATTGAGAGGGGGGGGCTTCTTTTACAATCATCAATGGGAAGCTGTTGTTGCAAAGTATGACTAATTGTATGAAATTTAGATTTCCAAACTTTAAAAAAAGAAAAGAAAATTATTTACCTACTTAGGTTTATAAGTAGTTCTTCAAGTGAGATATGTAAAATAATTATATAGCATAATTGTTTAATTACAATCAACCATTTGGACAAAAACAAAAATGTTTAACCCTTTGAGCCAATGACACCGGGTATATCAGTGGTATTTTTACTGGTGTAAAGATCATGCTCAAATGGCCAAGGGTAAATTTAAGATCAGGAGCTCAAAGAGTTAAATTGATACATCTCTTAAGTGCCATATACTTAAAATAAGATTTCTCTGTAAATTCATAAGATAATCTAAAAATACAATTGGTAATTCTCTTTTCTGTTATGTGGATTTATCTTTTATACCAATATTTACTGTTTGTAACTTCAGTTTGAATTTTAAAGATTGTAAAATAACCTGTTGCAGTTCAAACAATGGCCTTTTACTCTGTAGAGACAGGTACTTCAACTAGTAATCATTATGAAAGCTCTTATCCACCTGTTACATAGCATTAAGGTTAACAAATAAAACACAAAATTTAAGTTTGTTCAGTTTTTGATATTAGTCAATAGGTTGCTAACAATCCCAATTTTTATTTTTTACAATATATTTATTTTTTAATAGTCTAAATAACATCAAAATTGAATAAATCTAATGAGTATATTAAGTTAGAATAGAGGAACATCAGAAAGCCATAATCCTAGGAGAGATAAAATCAGAAATAGCTGATCATGTATGGAGTGAAGTCAGCAATATAGAAAGCAACATTGGAAAATAAGGGGATTATAAAAATTAAGCTTTAATAACCCTTTTTAGTCAGCCTACAATAGAAATGAACATCATACAAGAGCCTTTAATCAAGAAAGAAAAGACTTAAAGCTTAAAATTCAACCAAAGTCACCAAGATAAACAAGCAAGAATTTACTGATACAAGATATCCTCTAACATGACTCTGACAAACTAAAACATTTTGTCCTGAAACAATGACAAAATATTAGGTGAGTACTGCAGAACATAATGTATAGTGTATAGCCTATGAGGATTAGAATTTAGATGATATAGTCTTTAAAACAAAATAGTAAATATTGTTTTTATCATCATCTGTCGTGCTGACAACATAGTTCCCTGACTCCCTCTCACCATTCATCCCTATCAATGTTTATAGCATTCCATTGAAAATTTAGGATACAGAAGTCCTTCAAATTTATAGAACTTGGAACTCAATTTGGTGGTCAAAAGATACTCCTTCAAAAGAGGAATGTACCTCACAATTCAACATTTCCAGTCTCTCTCATGAATATATGTAATTAAGAACTTTATAATACAAAAGACTCTATCAACCATATTAGGACATTTGTCTACATCATTTCATAATGAAATTCTTTTATTTCATGTCATTTTTATATCTATCTTGTGAAATTTGCTCAGGCAAGAAAATATTCCTGTTAATTTGTCATGAATTGTTCTTGCATTGTTCTAAAAAGAACCATTAAATCAGAATACATTTCTTCTGTTACAAAGTGTCCAAGTTTTTATTTTTCACTCCTTTATGATTAGCAGAGAGTTATGCTACTCAGATATGACAAACAAACAAAACCAACCTACTATCATCAATATTATCACAACCTGCTACACATTTTCTCTGTATACACACTTAACATGTAACAATCTCTTAATTTGAAAAACACTTCAGTTACATCCACTTGACATAAATACTATTCATACTTACACCTTCTTGTGATTTCACATGAAGATACGTTATTCCCACTTTTGCAGTCTATTATGAACTGTAATAAGAGCATTATTCCATAAAAAATTTATTGTGATATTGTCTTACTTGTTGATCGTTTATTTCACAAACTATTTGTTTCTCTTAATTTCTCTTTGTTCAAGGATATTTAACTACAACTGATAACTTATCATAGGAAAGAGGTGATAAATTTATTCATGCTGCAGTGATATACTGTACTTCACTGGAGTTTGATTCACTGTTTCCATTCTGTTCAATGAAATAAAAAACCATGTCCATTTTGCTTTACAAGCAAGGATTAAAAAAGACTACATCTTCTCCCATCTATGAAGAGGCCCCAAAAAAGTTATGTAAATATCTTACTTATCTTTAATGGTTTTCATCATGTGGTGAAATAAGTACTTTGCCAGGGATGGAAACAATGGCTCCATTCTGTTCAATGTACAGAAATAAAAAAAAATCATATCTATTTTGTTCCACTAGCGAGGGCTAAAAATATAAAGATCTTAACCATTCAAAGAACGAAGGCAAACAGAAAGAATAAGGGGTCTAAATTCTTGTCTGACCAATAGACACATGATGTAGGAAGCTATGCCCCAATCCAATGAAAAACAATTATTTTGGTCCCTTAACAATCTAAAGGTTTTTAATGAAATAAGATTTTTTTTCATAAACATATAAATGACATGTCAGTGTTTATTGTCAACCAAAAGGATTCTTAAAATATTACTTATTTTTATTAAATTTTAAAATTCTATTTAAATATTAAATGCGAGTTTAATCATCAGTGTTTACTACTAAAATGTTATTTTATTTAAAAAAGTATTTTTTTTATTTAAATTGAATAATTTTTCCTGGTTAGATGCCAAAGTTATGACTTTTTCTTTCCTAATATCATTGCAAGATTTTTTTGTGTCTTATCACACAAAAACACTTTTCTGATGACCCTTTTGAAAGTGGAATTCACAAATTTTCAAAATTCTTTCTTCCATGTTCATTCTACCTTCAAATTGAAACAGCATCAGTTTTGACAATGCCTGATAGTCTCACAAAGTGCAATGCATTCCCAAATAATTGTCTTATTTCTTATGTGTTTTCATTGTAAATTGAGTAATTGTTATTGAATATATTTTTAAAAAATAGTTTAATAGTATCTATCATATGTACTAACAACATGGTTGCCATGAACTTTTGTAATGAAACAAATAAATAAAAAATCAGGGATTTATCTGAATTGCTGATCAGCCCAGTTGGCTGGGCTGTAAGGCCCCCTGCATGAGTTTCTGATACATGACATTGAACCATCTGCTAGTGAGGCTCCCATCTTTGAGCTTTAGGGAATGTGGAGTACCCCTTCATTGCCATTACTCCCAGTTCCATTTTGGCCTGGAGTAGGAGCACTTAAAAGGGTCCTATCTATGGGTCAAATAGAACTGTTTGAATTTTGAACTGTGTGCAAATAAATGTTTTATGCTAAATTGAATTGTTAGAAATAGAACTGTTTGATCATTTAACTGTGTATAAACAAATGATTGATATTTAATTAGATTTTTCTACTTAGAACCATTTGACCGTGGGCAAATGCATAAATAGTGTTAAGTAGAATAAGTAAAGTTGGCGACCTTAATCAAGGGTGACCTTAAGGCTCCCTTTTCAATAGCTACTACACCGAGGTGTAGGGGAAAGTGCTACTCCATTTCCTGGATTGCTCCACTTTACCCTTGATCCTTACTTTATAGTGCTGAGTGCAAGGTGGCATCAAGTACCATTTTTTGAGTCTTTGGTATGTCTCGACCTGGGATTGAACCCTGGTCTCCCAGACCATCAGTGAACACTCTATTCATTAGCCAAATGGCTAGTTGACCAATTGGGTAGAGTGTTCATCAATGGCCCGGAAGACAGTGGTTCAATCCCAGGTCAATACATACCAAAGACTCAAAAAATGGTACTTGATATCTCCTTGCTTAACACTCAGCATTACAAGGTATGTATCAAGGGTAAAGTGGAGCAATCTAAGGAAAGGAGTAGCACCCTATCCTACACTTCGGTGTAGTAGCTATTGAAACGGGAGCCTTCAGGTCACCCTCGACTACACTCGCCAACTTCAAGTTGAATAATCATTGTTAAATAGCAATACTTGTTACCATTTTACTGGCTACAAACAAAGGATTTATGTTGGATAGAAATATTTGTGTTAGATAACAATGATTGAAATCATTTAACTGTGTAGAAACAATAGCAATACTAGTGTGCAAACAAATTAGTTCTAACTCCTTTAAAAATGAAATTACCTACAAACTATTCACTTACAAATCATTTGTGTATATCCAGTTAAATATGTGCAAATAAATGATTGATAGAATTATTAGTGTCAGATAGAAGTGCTTAAAACCATTTAATAGTGATCAAAAAAAGTTGAGCTCAGGCTTATTCAAAAATGTTATATACAAAATGTATTTTTAAACTATATATATATATATATATATATATATATATAACACAAAACCCAACTAAACTAAATCCTATATATTTGATATATATGTATAAACAGGATTTGGTATTAAATAACCTGCAATGGTTTGATATGCCATGAAACCCAATCAAAGCAAATCCTAAATATTTAATGTGAAAAGTGAATTCAATCCAAGAGAATGTAAGTAGAAAAAGGTAAAAGTGGAAGAAAGACATGTTTAATGGTTTGTTAATTTTCCAATGCGTTTCAACTTCAAGATTCTGTCTGAATACAAAAATATTTTATCAAAATCATTTTTGTATGAGGAATAATTATAATGGATGAATTTTTTGATTCAGTTGATGCCGACTTCCAACTGAATCAAAAAATTTATCTATTATATTATTATTCCTCATACAAAAATAATTTTGATAAAATATTTTTGTATTCAGACAGAATCTTGAAGTCAAAATGCATTGGCAAATAGGAAAACTATCAAACATGTCTTTTTTTCCATTTTTACCTTTTTCTACATATATTCAATATATATGTATAAAGAGGATTTGGCATTCAATAACCAACAATGGTTTATATGCCATAAAACCCAACCAAACCAAATCCTATATATATATATAGGATTTAGCATTAGATAATCTACAATGGTTGATATACCATAAAACCCAACCAAACCAAATCCTATATATCTAATATATATGTATAAAGAGGATTTGGTATTAAATAACCTATAATGGTTGATATGCCATGAAACTCAACCCAACCAAATTCTATATATTTAATATATATATATGTGTATAAAGAACATTTGGCATTTAATATATATATATATATATATATATATATATATATATATATATATAAAGAGGATTTGGCATTAAATAGCCTACAAGGGTTGATATGCCATGTAAACAAACCAAAACATAACCATCTACAAATCTATTTTGATTAAATTTTCAATGTTTATTTCTAATGAATTTTATTTTATCAAAAAACTTGCATTTTTTTCCCACTCAATTTTACCCCCTACCCTAATGTTTGTTGCATTTTTTGATAAATACAGATATGGTATATTCTTTCTGTATATCATAAAAAGACAAAAGTCTGAAGGTGTGCATGAAATAAAGAAAAGATTTCTTATTGAGAACTCTTAGAAGAAAATTATACCCTAAAAGTGAATATTAAATTTAAAAAAAAATGTTTTGAAATCTTTTAATACTATGATTTTATATAAAATATAATTTTCTTTTAGATTACTTGCAAATAATACTATGTCAATATTTGTTCTACTTAAAAAGGGTGAATTTAAGTTTGCATTAGTTTTTTTTACTTCATTTTTTCCAGTCAAAGGTTAAATCTAAATATGTTATTGAATAAAGTATATTCTTACAAACTGAAAAATATAAATTTAAAGCAAGAAACAGGGAGCTGTTTTATATATATATATATATATATATATTAAATGTATGGAAATCTATAGCAGCACTTTATAGAAATTTCCAGTTTTGTTCCTTGTATTTAGGTTGAATATTTAAATAAAGATGTAAGGAAAAAAAACAAATTTGTTATAAAAATAGGAAATTTAAAAAAAGGTAAAAATTTGTGTTTTACTTACAATGAAAGTTATATTTTATAACCAGATAAATCATTAGATATTAAAAATTCAATGAGAAAATATTATTTCATTATTTTAATTATAAATTATTCATAAATAAAGAATTATTTCATTGAGTTTTCATAATTGTACATTAAAAAACTGTTAAAGTGTTTTTTCAAAATTAAATAGAAAAAACAAACTATTGCTTCTATGATTTTCTATGCGTGACATTGTCTATTTATTTATCCATATATTATTATTGTTTTTGTTGTGATGGTGGTAGTTCTTCTTGTAGCCTTCCGAATTAATAAAAAACCAAAGCGTGTCTTAATAGCTATATTGTAAATTGACGCAGAAAATCTCGTCATTAATTTTGACCTACTACTTGAATTTATATACCATAATAAATTATATAGTTATCAACGGGTAATATTTTTGCACAGATCAGTTTAATAATGCTTCTAGTTACTAATTTCATTCAAAAAACTTTTTTATGGAATTTAATTTTAATAACGCCTTTTAATTCTCGTGTTGGGTAGAGCCGTCAACTTTTGTGAATTTAAATCTTGAAAATATATTAAAAAAATAATTAGATATGTAATGTTATTTTGCTTTTAATACCGATAATGATGTTATTATCTTTCAAATAAAACTACAATTCAACCTTACATAATAACTCTAATTATTTTAAATCCGTTTCAACAGAAGAAAAGAGCGAAATATTAGTACTTAATATATTTTATATAAACACAGTATCACATGTTTTATGATAAAAGCACGCATAATAAATGAAATTCAAGTTTTCAGTTACTATTAACCATTTTAAAAGATATCTTAAATAAATGACTAAAGTATCAAAATAAAAATTTCAAGATCTTGACAAAAGTGAAAGAGAATCTATATGAACCGCGAAGTGTAGATGTTCTCTAAAAACGCAAACGATTGGTTGCAATCTGCTACTGGACATAATTGATCTCTCAGCTTTTCACTGTAAAATAATATTTGATTAGTCGATTTTACTAAAAGTCCCACCTCTCACTTTTCCTGTGAAGCTTTCATCAGTTTTGCTGTTGCAGTTGTTGTGAATGAATGTCTCTTTACTCTTCTGTGTCCAAAGAACTCTTGTTTATTTTTTATAATCATGTCTAATAACATTTCAATTTCGCCTGGCGTTGTTGACAACATAATTTTGGTTACAGATTCATACAAGGTAAGAAGAAAATTAAATATTTGATCCTTTTTCAATTTTATTTAGATAAACGTTACACACCTGCCATAAATGTACAAGTTGATCAATTTTCTTCTCGTAAGTCACGCTACCGTTTCTTTTCTTTTTTTCCTTATTTTCCTTATTTTCTTTTACTTTTTTCTTTATATCTCTTAAAATTGTTTTTATTTCTATTTTTCTCGCATTTTGATTTTTTTAGAACCTAAATTCCCTACCCGGATGTCTTTTACCTTTTAGACTGAATAAGGAAAAATAAGCGGTTTTAGTTTTTATTTCCCTTTATTTTCCAATGCAGACAAAAAAAACAAAAACACGTTTTACCCCCCAAAAAACAAACAAACAACAAAACAAAAAACAAACAAAATTTAAGCAACTATGTCACAAATTTTCTGTAAGAATTCATTTTCTTAGAAATACTTATTTCATTTACTTTTTACCACTTTCACTTTATTAACGACTTTTTCTTATAATTCTTTTCCTTGTCGGCTTTTATTAGTTCAACTTTTATTTTATTTTTAACGAATTAACATATTTTTTTCATTTTACTGATTGACTTTGAAAGTAATTTATTAAATATTTATATTGTGCATATTAAGTTTTTCGAGATCGTCTAGGCAATTAAAAAGTACCGAGCTGTTCTTCCTTCCTTAACATTCGGGAACTAAAAGAAAAGTAAAAGTATTTTTTTTTTCTCTTAGCTCCCTCGTGATTAATTGTTTATGTAATAATCACCTTGTTAAAACATTTAAGACCAGACATAAACAAACTGAAATTATCCTCACTTTGTTGGTAAATACTTTTGAGATCTTAGAACCCATGGAAGTATTTCTGCATTATTAAATGTTTTCACATGGTTTTAAAAAAAGAAATAGAGTAGATGTTTTCATTATTATTATTATTTTCACGTGTTCCCTAACCAGAACCTTTTTTTATTTACATCTTGCCGGTCTTTGCTCTTTACTCTTTACTTTGCTTTATATCGCAAGCTCGTTTTCTTTTACATACAATTTTTGACAAGGAAGTTTTTTTTTTCAAGTTTAAATAAAGCAAAAAAAATAAAAAAAAATAACAGACGTATTTAACTAACTGTAAAACTCTGAAGCGGTTTACATATCTTTGCTTTTTTAGACAAAGAAAAATATTAGCATATTTTGTTTTTGTTTCCTACAAGCACTAATAATAATAATCATATATATATATATATATATATATATATATATAAGAACGTATTTTTAAAAATCAAAATATTACAATAAAAATCCTGTAGGTAAATCTTAAAAGGAAAAAACTTGGAACGTTTTTGAAAAATGCGTGTGTAAATAAATAACAATATAAACATTACGTTAAAAAATGAACTTAAGAGATTTAGCAATTGTATCCTAACTAAATTGAAACTATTTAACTTCAATGTGTGTGGGTGTGATAATATTTATAATAAAAATCAAAATTATTAAACTTATTTTCACGATATAAGTATTAAGTTTTCAAACTATCTCTTTACTCGGCTTGAGTGAATGTGAGGATTATACTTTCTTTTGAGTTAAACCGATTATTATTGTTACACATTTTGTTTTGATCTTCTTTTTTTTTTGTTTTTTTGTGAAATTTTAATGTCACTCTATTAACGACTTTACTTTCTTTAAGAATTTTCTATAAGTATCGGATACTAGACTGTTCTACATTTCTTTATTTTCTCTCTATTTGACAAAAACACAAAAAAGGAAATCGTTATGGAACAGTTGTTTACTTCATGCAGTAAATTAACTGAAAATTCCTGACTAATTGCATATTTCTACATCTGATGCAAGACAAAGTAAAATAATAAGCATTTAAAAAAAGAATAAAAATCAAAACTCGTTTGGGTGATCGAGTTTAATGAAAATTAGATTTTTAACGGATTTAAAATTGGATTATTTATTATTTCTTTAAATTGTTATAAAGATTTGTCTATATAGAATAAATAAAAAGCTTTGTTTTTTGTTTTTTAAAATATTTCTTATAGTTTTGCTGTGCAAAAAAAGGCTGGTATTGATATTTTTTTCCAACACACTGAATTCCTACAAAATGTTAACCTGTAAAAAGTTTTCTTAAAATACAATTCAGAAGGTTTTGTTGCGGAAAATGGAAGAACATTTTTGGAAACAGTAAACAAAAGAAAGTGTTTTCGATTAAAAAAAAAAAAAAAAAAAAAAAAAAAAATTGGCATTTTTTCATATTTAGGGTGTAAAATTGAAAATTTATAAATTCATTTCTGATGACGTTTTCTTTTGTAAAAGATTAATAATTTATGATTTATAAATAGATGCTTGTATAGAATAATTCAATAAATAAAATTTTCGTTGTTTTTGCGGTAATAATCCCCCCCCCCCAAAAAAAAGGAAAGATATTCACCATCCCAACAAATAAGTTTAAGTCGTTATTTTTTTTTTTTTTTTTTTTTTACTGATCAGTTACATTTAAGTTCCCAAAATGATTCATCTGAAATTCGATATTTTAGAGGTTGGTTGAAGGAAATAACTAACGACGGGTTGAATACGTACTTTTAGGATTTAATTGCTCAGTAAAAAAAATGAAACAAATGACTAAAACTTCTTCCTCTATCTATCTATCTATCTATCTATATATATATATATATATATTATTGCTGAAATTTTATTGAACTGAGCACTAATAAATATTTTATTACAAAACTTTGAATCGTTTAGATATTGAAGAGATGGTAAAAAAAGAGGAATATTGTAATTATATTTTAACATAACATCACGTACGGTTGTTTTAAGCTAGCATTTCTTCTGTCTTGTAAATTATTACTCGATTTTAATAAATAAATTTTATTTGAAAATAAACAGGTGGGTTTTTCTTGTTAATCTGATTGTTTTCTTAGAATAACTATCATTTTCTCTGACACAGAAAATGACTTAGAATTCGAGGAAATCTATCAAAAAGTAGTTTCACTTTTAGTTGACAAAACAAAACTAACGAAAATGCCAATTTAGAGATATTTTACTCGTTAAAATTCTTTTTAAATCTTTAAAAGATTTTTAGAGTGTAAAATAAATGAAAACACGCGTGGCGAAATTTCTCATTGTAATGTAATAACTTTATTTTTTACGCATTTGTTTTGAATTATTCTACTTGAATTAACTTTAAAACAATTCCACTTATTAAAGTCACTAAAATAAAAATAACTTCACATTTACTTATTTCCGGGTAGCTATCCCAAAACACTCCTACATTCATAAGTGACGTTAGGATATATATATCACATTTTTGGGCCCATCTCTTCAGACAAATACCTGATTCCCCTCACTGCAATTATATCGACATAACAGTAAATTATCTCTACTACTACTACTACTACTGCTAACGTTAACAAAAGTTATGTTAAAGAATACATATTACGCATTGATATTTTTATTTTGCTGCAAGGAATTATTTAACGGTGAACTGGAGTTGCTGTTATTATTATTATTATGTTTTCCTTCGCGCAAATTTCGTTTACGTGTTTTGTAAGCTTTCTACATTAGATCTCAACTATTGAAAATTGTCAGGTTTCATGTTTTTCTTATTTAAAAACAAAGTTTTGTTGAATAATAGATTTTCTGATCGATTCCTTCGTGTTGGAGGAGTAGGAGGAAATCTGTGAAAAAACTTGGCCGAGAATTATTCAACCACTTAGATATTTCAAACCGTAAAAGAATTTAACATGCTTGACTACCTCCCTACGAATGTGAAATGGGACGTAAGTCAAATTAAATGTGGGATCTGTTACGAATTTACGAGTACATGTGAGTGGAGACAAAAATTGTCTTGTTCCCTTAGTATATTCTTTGAGACATATATCACCATTAGTTGCAATGAGAAGGAGCTGTCTAATAGGTCGCTTCCCTGAAGCAATGGCCATAAAACCGTCGAAAAATTGTCATAATAAATAATTCATCAATAGCGGTTTAACCAATTTCCATAAAAAAAACATGAAGACACCAAAATAATTTTATGTGAATTAGAATCAGATAGTCATACTGTTTTTTAATGGTAACTGTATTTTTGGCAAAACCAGGACTAAAACAAAAATACCAGTTTCGAGATGTTTTACTCGTTGAATTACTTTTTTAATCTTTAAAACATTTTTAGAGTGTAAAATAAATGAGAAATTTTGTAAGAACAAAAGAACTTTTGAAAATTTTCAGAATCTTTTTAAATTGATTTTTATAGAAATTGGTTGAACTGCTATTGATGAATTATTTATGACAATTTTCCGACAGTTTTATGGCCATTGCTTCAGGGAAGCGACCTATTAGACATCGTCTTCTCATTGTAACTAATGGTGATATATGTCTCAAAGAATATAGATTACACATTGGCATTAAATCTTCCATTAAAATGATTAAAGCAAGATATTACTGGCTAAACATGGATAAAACCATTAATGGAATTTTAAATATCAAGCACATCCCGCCACAAGCAAAAGTCTACAAACATACAAAATCACTTGGTCCAGTCAGTTGGGGTTGTAAAATACACTGACTGCATCTCTGCAGAGTGGTCAGACTCTTCCAACGAGTGTTCTGGATATGACACTGAACAATCTGATGATGAGGTTCCAGTAATGCTGGAGCTTCAGGGAATACAAAGTACCCCTTTATTGCCATCGCTTCCTGGTCCACTCTGGCCCAGAGTGGTAGCACATGATAGGGTCCTATCTATGGGTTAAATAGATTTAAACTGTTTACTTATGTTAAACTGAATTGTTTGAAATGGAACTGTTTATATATATGAAAATGGACTTGGCATTAAACAACCTGCAATGATTGATATGCCATAAAACCAAACCAAATCACCAATACAAACATTAGAAATACCATCAGCAAAGATTTCACACAGTACACGTTGGTATAATAGGACCACTCCCACCAACAAAATGCCCAAATAATCTTTACCTCAGCTCATACAGATATATCTCCACATGCATTAATCACACAAGCCATGCGATAGAAGTACAACCTATAAGTTAGATCACTGAATGATGGTTGTTTGTTTGGGTTTTATGGCAGATCAACCTTTGTGGGTCATTTAACCCCAAATCCATTATGCAAATAGTTCTATTTCAAACAATTCAGTTTAGCATGAGTACACAGTTTAATTGTCAAAAGCATTTTTATTTCAAGGTATTCAGTTTAGTCAAACAGTTCTAATTCAGGTAATTCAGTTTACAGGTTTTATTTACACACAGTTAAATGTCAAAACAGTTCTTTATTAAGCAATTCAGTTTAGTGTAAGTAGAGTTTCAATGTCTAAAACAGTTCCATTTCAAACAATTTAGTTTAGCATAAGTATGCAGTTTAGTTCTATTTAACCCATAGATAGGACTCTTATCTGGTGCTACCATTCTGAGCCAGAGTGGACCTGCGAGCAATGACAATGAAGGGGTGCTCCAGATTCCCCAAAGCTCCAGCATCACTGGAGCCTCACCATCAGATTGTTTAGTGTCATATCCAGGGCACTCATGGGTGGGGGGTGCAGAGGTGCAGTTGGTATATTCTACAGCCCCAGCCAACTGGACAAATCACTGAATGAGACAGGCCTTTGTAAATGCATTGATCTTGCGATGAGGTGTCCCTCTGCAAGTTATAACAAACTGAGGAAAACAATTTGAAAGCGAGTTGTTTGCTAAATTATCACAAGTAATTGGTTTTTATAGGCTACATACAACAACCTATTACTCTCAATACAATGACTTCATTGAGAAACTTCACAGGACCATTACAACTGCTATTATAGTACAAAAAGAGTTTTCCCTTTCACCCTTCCAATAGTATTTCTTGGGATTTGTAGTATACCCAACAGCACTGATTTTTCTCCCTTTTATGCTGTCACATACAAGGCGCCTGTAACTCAAAGTTTTCATTAGAGAACTACATAAAGCTATGTCACATTTTGACCTGAGAGACTTTACCAAAAGACTTCTTAAATCCCCTAAATCTTATGTTCCTGACAAACTTCAGACATGATAAGGTTTGGATTAGAGTGTTATATAGTCATCTACATCATCATTCAGCATCACAACGACACCATAATTAAGACGCATGAAGGAAGGAAGACGCAAGAAGAATTAAGATGCAGGAAGGAAGACACAAGAAGACTTCTTTAGCAACATATTCACCTCTCACTTTATTGCAAGGGTTCGAAAGGTTAGCATGTGAGAGGATGCTGGAGACCGAACATAAACTTCATATTTTGACCCCACTGTTATGACCGTCACGTTGTGTCGTTCTTGTTCTCCTGATGTTGGGGTCTACTCCATCGGGGCTTTCCGAGGGCCCCCTCGGTCGGGTGTGGCTTTCCCTACCACATCTGGTCTCTAGCTGTCTGGAATTATACTGGCAACTGCATCGGGGGTTTCCAAGAACCCCCTCGGTCGGGTGTGGCCTTCCTTACCACATCTGGTCTCTACTGTCTGGAATTCTACTGACAACTGCTCTGGGAGTTAAATAACAACTCAACGCCCACACGATCGCCTACTGGATCTTTGAAATCGAATGTTTAATCGTCATCAAGCGGAAATAACTGTCATGCAGTTCAGAGGTTACTCTCTTCCGGTGCATGACTGTAATGGCAGAATGGGACCTTCACCTTTTCCCATATCATAAGCCTTAATCCGCCCACGCGATCTCTTTCGATTACTGGCCGTTGGAATGTGTCACTTCCTTCCGGTGTATTACCTTGGAATAGCATTTTTGGGCCGGGGCGAAGGTCAAAATATTACAAGAGTAGATCATGTTCAAAGGTTATTAGAAGCACCCTATTTAGGTCCGTCTACAGTCCTTCAATAAATACCTTAATATTTTCTGATTAAGACAAGCAAGGATATTAATACTCAAGTCTCTGTGGACAAATCAAAACCATATTTAGAAGTACAAAAACAAAAAGTAGAAAAAGTTGGAGAAGAAAATGTAGATAAAACACATGGTTGTTTAATGCAAATAGAAGCAAAAATTAGACAAATAGATTCGTCCATAATAAACTTAAAATTATCTTCAGTAAAAAAAGTTCCCCAGAAAATACATAACAATTACTTTTATTATTAGTATACTCCACTCTTAGGAACAAACTTCTATAATGGTTTAAGTAACATAGTTTTAACCGAAAACAGATTTAAAAAATAATCTTTTTCTAGAAATGAACGTGAGTCATACTAATCAACACCAGACTCAATTTCAAAAAGTCCAACTTAACAGACACACCACCTGACGCCTTAGAAATAGGAATTAACCAATAGAATTAGAGAAAACAAAATTTAACTTCAGCAACAACTTAGAATAAGAGGGATATATATAAAAGGACCGATAGCTTGAAAAGTGTCAGAAGAAAGAGAAGAGAAAGCACCGTCAGACCCCAAGGTATTTAGAAGTTAAAGAAACCAGCTCTACCAAAGAAAGAAAGACAGAAAATATTCAAGCAAATATTTTTTCTATAAGCACCAAAACTCTCAAAGAACTGTTACAGAAAGTTGCTTTCAACACGAAAATAATTGCAAACTAATAACTCTCTCTCACCACCATAACACACATAAAGAATAAAAATCACTGTTCTTGTTTGTTGAAGTTCTTTTGACCATTTCATTCTTGAGGCCAAGTTATAACTCCTCACTTCACACAAGCAACAAGACCATTTCTTTTTACTTTGCATATGATTAGACATGACTGATTTATAGTCTCTTTATGAATTATGTATTTTTCATGTTCTTCAAACATTTTGGGAGTTGGTTAATGTCATTCTTGTTTTACTTGTCACAACTTTGTGGAATGATAAACACACAGTTCTTGATCACCTTCTCTTTTGACATCAGGTATATGAGTAAAGATGGAAAGCAAGGCACAGAAAATAAAGAAGGTGCTCATAGCAGAGGATGTTTTGCCAATCCCACCATATATACAGTATCTTTTTTTTTTTTTTTTTTTTGATAAAGACCAGTTTTTGTAGAGTTATTGCTTGTCTTATGATTTCTTGCTTGTGTTCTACATTTCATTGCAGTTGATGAAAACTGAATTAAAATCAAAATAAATTGAAATCTGTTTCAAAGAAGTAGCTTAATTTAGTAAATTAGGCTTCTGGAATTATGTTTTATACATTGCTGTTAAAAGTGAGAGGTGTCCGTGGTGTAATGTTATCGTCGTAGGAAATGGACCCGGTGACACAAGTTAGAATTCTGGACGTGACTGATTGCATTTCACATAGAACTAATACCCTTGGGAAAGGTATGAATCCAATTATTCTCCCTCCAGCTATGGGTAAATAGTAGGGTAGACTGGGTTCTTCAGCCTTGGTGAGGCAACTAGTCTAGGAGAAGGAAAACTCTGAATTCAGACCTTTTAAACTCTGCTTAAAAATTGACCTTGTGTCATATCCTGCCTGAGCGGAGGGGTTGGTAAATATAGTAAAAAATGAGATTATATTTTGTTTCATTGCACTTGAAAGTTAGGCTACAAAGATCAGAAGTATTTTATTGATCCATCATACAAGAATTATTTTGATGAAATACAAAAAACTTACAGTTATCATTGCTTTGTTAATCAAATAAGAATATATTGCAACTTCTTAAAAATGTGGGATGGTTCTCTTGTCAGTTAGAGCATTTGGTTCCATTGGGACACTTTTCCTCTATGTTGTCTGGGTTGTTTTGGCCACACCTTCCACATGGATGTTTTCTGTAGCTCTCTTTATAGTGTCCATATTTTATATATTTAAACCCCTTTAAGGGTTTGGGAATGTATATTTCTATCTTTTTGAGGTGGTATCCTATCATTATTTCCTTAGAAATTATGGCTTTGTTAAATTAGAAATATGTGTTTTTGTATTTCTTCATTATCCCTTCTAATGTCTGTCTTTTTGCAATCAGTGAGCTAAGGTTTTTATTTCCTCTGGTGTTGCTAGGGATGACTCCCTGTTTCTGATAACTCCCTTTGAGGTTTTAAGCTTTACATGCATATAAGATTTGCATTTCAAGTTGTGGAAATTTTTTATTTAGTTTTCAGCACCTTTTTTTTATCTACCTCTACAAGTTGATTGCCACTTGAAATTTTCTAATGAGAATTTCTCCAGTAAGAGACTGATTGGTTAAATAGTTTCTTTTAGTGATTTGATTACAATGAATTCTACTAATTCTATTTTGTTTTCTGAATCAGGTTCAGAAAGATTTCATTGTTTTGTTTTTTTTGTATTTGCCATTTATGTTGTTTTTTTTTTTTTTGTACTGGTCCTGTGCTCCACCACTCTCCATGAAGTCAAATTTCTCTTGGGAATTTACCAAGGGGGATACCTATTGGTGTTGTTTGAGATGGAGACATATCACCCAGTATACCTGTGTTGTGAGGGCGATTTATAGCCTCTGCTAATTTCAGGCTTTCAGTAACCAAACATAAGTACCTTAAAGTTTAAACAGTGGTCAAAGTCTTGTTTTTCTTGATGCAATTGGTCTAACCACTGCCTTCCAGCACCTTTTAAGTTAAAAAGGGTTGGGTGTTTGTTTGCCATAAGAGCAATTTGAAGAATACGGTTGGGGCTAGGACTTGACATAATCAGACAACTGCTTGGATCAAGCTTTTCTGACCATCTATCTAGTCAGAGTAAGAGCTGAAGTGGAATGTTGCAGGTTATTTAACATTTGGGTCAAGGACTACTTGGCCACCAGCATTCTATCCACAAGCATTATGGGTTGCTACCCATGGTCAATGGGTGACCCCATTGTGGGGGGAGTCTTACCCCCTTTGTAAAGATATAATTGGCATATTCTACAACTTCAGCTAAAAGGGCAGATATAAAAAATGAAAATTTTTTTTCATTTTCAACAAAGATCTTTATGAAAGACAGTATTCTTTTTTTCATTCTATTTTACTCTTGCTTTACAAGGTTTATGCTGGTTAAATCTTGGTTTCAAAACCTGGTTTTAAATTTTAAATAGTGTCTTTTAATGTCAGGGTTTTTCTATCTCAGTTGAAGCATTATTCATGGTTGTAAATTTATCATTGATAAAGTAATTTGTGACAATAATCACTTGGTGATGGACTCTGTTAGAAAATAAAAACTATTTTACTATAAAGTCAATTGAAAGTGATTAAATTAAAACTATCTTTCAGATTCATAGAAGAAAATCCTGATCTAATTTCTTTTTCATTCTCAGGTGAGCCAATATCTCCAATTTCCACCTCATACTACTCATGTTTATTCATATTTTGAGAGCCGAGGTGGCAAATTTGATCGAACAGTCTTTTTTGGCTTACAGTATATAATTAAACGATGGCTATGTGGTCAAGTAGTGACCAAAGAGAAAATCAACGAAGCAAAGGCAATTTGCAAACTACATTTTGGCCAGGACATCTTTAATGAAGAAGGATGGAATTACATTTTGGAGGTTTGTATAAATCTTTTTTGAAAAAATAATCAATGAATAAATGTCATTCATTTGAGAATGTTTTTGTAATCTTTGAATGCATGGATAACATTTTTCATAACAAATCTGGCATAAAGCCATTAAATTGTGGGAGCTGATTATAAAGGATACACTTATCATTATTTGATGATGTTTATAAGCTATTAGAAAATATACCAGCATGAATATTGTTAGATTATCCATTAACCATTGTATTCTATTTTTTGTATAGAAATTAGTTTAGATTTCATACATTTTCTCTGTGAAAATCAGTGTACTATGCAACTATCAAATCTGTGAAACTTTGAACATTTCATATTAAACATATAAAAAAGAATTATTTGCTGCTTTGCAGATTTTATTTTCCCCCTTAAAATGGTGGCCATTAAGCTCAATGTTAAGTTTATATATAGAATTTATGTGATAATTTCCTGCAAATAAATAAATAGGAAGTACTCTATAATTTTCATATTCGTATTCCTTAAAAAAATATAATGATCAGAATAAATGCATATGCAGTCCTCCCCACCACCACATATCAAGTTTCAAATTGAATTGGAAATTGCTCTATTTCCTAAGTACGTTTTAACAGAATTATACTAACAATGATTTTAATACATGTTTTTGCTGTGTTATAGTAACATAAAGCCATACAAATATAGGATTGGGATAATAAAGATTATTCCACTTGTTCAATTTCAAATCAGATGTAGGTTATCAGACATCAACTAATACTGCAAAATATTAATGATATTTTCTTAACATATGTTAATCGATAGATCACAATTCATCTATTTATCTGTCATTTTATTCATTCACATGTGTTTTTTTTATATTTAAAAAAAAGATTTGTTTTTTAACCAACTATCTCCCTTTCTTTTTTTGCTTTTCATTTTTCAGAAACACAATGGCTACCTTCCTATTCGAATAAAAGCTGTTCCTGAAGGGACTATTGTTCCAGTGAAGAATGTTTTATTTACTGTTGAAAATACAGATCCAAAATGTTATTGGTTGACAAACCATTTAGAGGTAATTCTGTGATTTAGTATTAAAATAATAAAAGAAATATTTATGATGATTATTAATGTAGTATTGATTTAAAAAATGTTTTTAACATTTACTTCATTTAATATTTTTGAATATTTTGAAACTCTTATATCAGAACATTGTCACTTGTTTTTTGAGGATAGAAGACTTTGCAGCTTTGATATGTGGGAATAGTTGTGTGTAGAAATGATTATACATATAAATAAGGGTTTTTTTTTGTTGTTGTTTTTAAAGATCACACTTTAAGCAAAAAATTAAATTAGTAATATTTTTACATTAAAATCATGATAATGATCATGATCATGAAAAACAAATAATGCTGATTAACTTACAAAATGCTTCATCAAAGTTCTTATTACAGGTTAATTTATATTGTTATCCATGAATTTCTGGAAGATAGTTAAAAGTCATTCCATTATTTTCTCATTTGATATTAACCTTACATTCTATCAAAAGCTACTGGATTTGTTTACATTCTATCAAAAGCTACTGGATTTGGTTCTCTTACCAAGGAAGACCTCTTACTTCATCATCATCTTGTCATGCCATCAGCACGGATATCCCTGACCCTCTCTTGCCACCCCTCCCTATCGTTCATCGCTTCTGGTAGGTCCTCAGGGCTGCACCCCATATCCTCACAGAGCTGCTGTATGTAGGTTCGAGCTGGTTGCCCTGCTTTTGCTCGGCTATGTGAAGGATTCCATAGGAGTACATCACTTATGAGCTCGTCCCTACTTCTTCAGCAGTGTCCTGCATGTCTGGTTTGTCTTTGATAGTTTACGTGATGGGTGGTTGGTGGCTGTATAGCTGCTGCTTTGTGGGGTGTTGCCTCCAGGACCTGTTCAATATTGCTTGCAGCATTCTTGTGTAATTGGTGTCAAGCTTTTTCTCCAGCCGTTTAGTTAGCGTTCATGTAGTGCATCCATATAGCAGTACCGACATGATTGCTGCTCGGAAGAAACTGTTTCATTTTATTGGTCATCAGTTCTGACTTCCATGTAACTGACAGCCTATTGATAACTGTCAATGCCTTTGTTAGTCGCTTGTCGAGACACTGCTTCCTAGGTAGGTGAACTTGCCAACTAGTTTCAGAGAGCTACCATTTAGTGTGGAAATGTCATCTGTTTGATTAAAGCACATATATTCCATTTTGTGTGCATTGACATGGAGGCTAATGCCTGTGGTGGCCCGTTCCAGACTATACAGTAGTGTTTCTGTTTGGGGTATTCTGTGTCTCCATCCAGTGAATGTACTTTCACTTTGGTGTTTCTATAGAGAATCATTATGGCTCTGACAGTTTCTTTTGGTTGGCTGTATGCGAGAAGAATTTGCTCCATCTTCCCTCTGTGAATGGAATCAAAGGCCTTGGTAAAGTCAATAAATAATATTGTCGCCTGTAGGTTTTTTGCCCATATGCCTTCAAGAATTCTACGGATAGTCAATATTTGTGAGGTCGTGGATCTATTTCTCTGGAAGCCATTTTGGTTCTTCCTAAGAATGTTGTCAATTTTGGCTTCTATGCGGTTGTGTAGAAGTTCATTGTATATTCTGGCTGCTATGGATGTAAGTGTTATACCTCGGTAGTTCTTGGCTAATCTGAGATCGCCCTTTTTAGGGAAAGGGAGGATGCATCCCTTCATCCAACTGTCTATCAGATTTGGATTATAAACTGCATTACAGTGTCGGAGCAGTATGTTGTCAAATTGTCTGGTCTTCCATACTTCTGGGGGAATTTCATCAAGCTCTGTAGCTTTTCTATTTTTAATTTTTCTAAGTACTAAGTCGAGTTCTTTTGAGTAAACAGTCCTAGTTTGATGTCTAATTGCTTACTGATTATTCTCATGATCGGTTCATGTGTAACTTTTGGTGGGTTTCCTAGTAGATTCTCAAAATGCTGTTTCCACAGTTTTATTTGTTCTTGTTGGTTTGTAGTTTTCAGTTTAGCTTTGGCAGTGCTCTTCCTTCCGCTCACTTTATCATTTGCCATGCTATCCTAGATTGCCTATCTTCCACTGAGTCTCTAATCTTATCTATCTGATTTTGTATGTATTCTGTCTGTTCTTTTAGGTATATGTTTGCTTATTCATTTTGTGCCTTTTTGTTTCCAGACATTTGTGTTAGGTTCTTCTTATTGCATTTGCTGGCAGTTTTCATGTCTGCACGTTTTTCTCTAACCGCTAATGTCTCCCATGGGACTCTAGATTTAGTTCTCTGTTTTGTTAGTATGTATTTCGCTGCTGCTTCTCAGTGGGCGTTGACGAAATTCTCATATTTGTCATTCGGAGTACGTGTTTCTGTCTTCTCCTGTAGTACATCGAACTTGTTTCTTAATGCTATTACATATTTATCTCTAATATCCTTGTTATTAAGAAGGGCCCAGTCATAGGGTATAGTGTTTGTTGTTCGGGTGCCGTTCATTCATAGGCTCAATCGTATTTTTGCCGTGACAATTTGGTGATCAGTGGACACACCCTCGAATGAGGAGTAAGCCTCGAAATTCACTGCACTATTTTTCCATTTCTTGTTTATAAAGACATAGTCTATCTGTGCTTTAGTATTGTTTGTGTATGTGTAGGTCTATAATTTTCCCTCCCTTTTTTGAAAGTTTGTATTAAGGCATGTTAATCTATTTTCTATCTTGAAATCTGTTAGATGTTGTCCATTCCTGTTTGACAAGTTGTATAGGCTGTATTTGTGGTTTTGGTTTTTCCCTATTTGGGCATTCATGTCTCTGCCAATGATGAGAACATTGTTTCGGGATGCTACGTACAAGAGAGGATTGCTCATTGTAGAAGGTGAAGAGTTCAGTTTCTTCAGTAACATTGGTAGGGCTGTAGCAGGAGATGATTGATGCTCTGGGGTTGCCATTAAAAGTAACTACCATCATTCTTGGGTGTATTTTCTCTATGCTATTTAGTGGTTTTAGGGCTTATAGTCCTATAAGCATACCTGCTCTTCCTATCGTGGCATTGATGGTTTTTCCATGCTGTTGCAGTGGCTAGCATCCATCCATTGCCAGTATCGTGATATTTGATATCCTCGCTATGTGTTTATCTGTGTTCTTGAATGCATATTATGTCTATTTTATGATCTATGGCAGATGCAGTAAGCTTCAGTAGTTGTCCTATTTAAGGTTCTGACGTTAAATGTTGCTATTGGTATTGTGTGTTTGCATTTTAGTAATTTTTGTTGTTTGAGCTCTGTAGCTGATTTTTCAAACACTGAGGCCAGGGCTCCAACCTCAGCAGGACGCGCCCCTTTTTACCTGTGTGAAGAGCGATGTGGTTTGGACATGTGGTTTGAGTGTGGGTCATGGTTATCTTTCAATAGCTGTTTTTTTTTATTCTCATCTACAGAAGCCACCCTTGTAGATGAGCAGCATTTGTTCCCCGATTGAACTAATCGATTCTGTCTGAAGAATCATAGGGTTCATATGCCCAGGGCCATGTTAGGCATTGCTTTGAGCTGTCACAAGGTTTATCCGCTTGCCTTTATGTCCACCATGCTGCTTCCCATGGATTCCGTGATTTGGGGGGAGGATAGGACGAGGTTAGTGGCATTTAGAGGGGAGTCTGATTTTTATTAATAAGTTTTAACTTAGTTAAAGTCAATGTCTATTTTTTTTGTGTTTTTTTTAATTCATTAAAGTACTTACTTTTTTTTGTCTTTTAACATCCTTATAGGCAATTCTATTTTACGTTTGCTTAGGTTCTTGGGTTCTAATTGTGTTGGTTTTGTGGGGGGTCGGAGTGAGGTCAAGGGTAAAGCTGTGTTGCCGTTTGATATCTGACTCCATTCTGAGGTTTTTTTTATTTTACCTCACGTTTCCTTGTTGATGTAACTCCTAGAACAAGAAAAGCTCAAAAAGAATTATACGAAAGAAGACAGCAACAGATTGGAGACAAAGATGTTTTGTTTTATTTCTCCTTTATTTCTTGGGTTCAACAACCATTCAATGGGTGAAGGTGTTTAAAAATACGTTAATCGTTTCTTGGTATATGTGTGTCCTCATTTGGTATTTCAAAACTTTAACAATGGTTAGTTGCTTTTTGGAGTTTTTCGAAGTCCAGTGTTTTAGTTCGTAGTTTTGATAGGTCCGTTTTGCAGCCTTTTATATTTCTGCATTCTGTTAACCAAGAGGGCTGCTACTAGTGAAAGAACTAGCCAATGCGTTGTCCAAAGACGAATGCGTGGCATCTTCCACTAGTTAGCAAGGTGTTGTCACTTCGCCGGTCACTGCCTGAAAGAAAATGAGCTTCCTCCTTTTGTCGGGAGGTCCCTTTTTCTTTACGCATGCTTCATCCCTTTTTCCTGTCAGAGACCTCTGGGAGTTTCTGCATATTGTAATAATTTCCTTTTTTCAATTCAATTAAAATTTTTTTTTTTTTTTAATTAATTTATTTATTCATTTCCTACAGTTTCTTTGACCAGGTTCAATATTAATTTGGATATACGGTAAAATTGCCTTTACATTTAAGACACAGATATTGTACAGCAGTGATTTTACAAATAAAATACGATTTTAAAAATAAAATCATTCATGTATTTTAATGATAGTAGAATGAATGGCTATATGATTTTACTGACCAGTTTTTGATTTTTGTCTTTCGGTTGCACATGGGCCTTCTTCTTTCCTAGCTTGGTTTATCATGTTCTGTCTTGTGTCATTTTATGGACTTAAATAGAAGTTGGTAGGCCTTCTGTTTGGAATGGACAGGGGAGGTAGAGGGTCATTTAAGTATTCGTTTCTACCCTATTATTTTTTTTGAGAACTATTAAAATAAACATGAAAATGTTTCAAATCAAGGGGTTCCTTTTTTTAAAATATTACTGTAAATGTAAACCAAAAAAAGAAATTGTAATATAAAATTTTTTTACATTTTTAAATCTTAGCTTCCTTTTATTATAAGGATAAATTTTTTTATTTCTTAGTTTCTTTTATTGCTTTATTGTACCAATGTATTTTGGTACATTTTTAGAGGGTAAAAAAGAAAAATAATAAAAAAATAAATGAAAGCGTTGTTTATCAATAACTTAAAAACTGATTTTTTTTAAATGACTACTTTTCATATTTTTTAAAAGGAAACATTAATTTTTAATTGGCATTATTTAAATTCTCTTTCTTTTTCAAAAAAGGAAATAACTATTTAACAAATACTTTTCATTTGAATTAATATGCAAAATTTTTCACCTAAAAATAAGGACATTTAAAAATAACTTCTTTTAATTGTTGAATTTTTATAGAGTAAAAATGATAATAAATTCAACAAATAAAATTTTTTATCATTGTAACTCAACAGGCAATTAAGAACTGAATTTAAATTTTGTCATATTTTAAAAAAAGGTTATTTAAGAATAAAATTATAATTTTTCTAGCATTTAGAGTTACAGTTGTTAAAATAATATTTCAAAGGCAAAAAAAAAAAAAAATTCCTAAAATAAAAGAATATTCTAATAGATAAATTTTTAGATTCATTTATCTTGCGTTTAAAAATTGAAATTCAGACCATACAATTTTATCTTAAGTTTTTAGTGGGTAAATAAAAATTGAAATTCAAATTATACAACTTTTTCAAAACTTATTGACTAAAAACTTGTTCTATAACTGAGCACTAATTGTAAAAATAATAAAAATTTATTGGAGACTCAAAAAAAAACAAAAAAAACATTGTGAAAATATTTTAAACCTTTCACCAGTATCAGGTGACATATTTTTATATATTATTTCAATGTAAACTAAAAAAAAGAATAAAAAAGAAAAACAAGTCATAAAATAATTTTTTTTTATTTTAATTAATAGGGGAAATCTTTAAACTACAAATAAGGATACATTTTTAATTCTAAGTTTACTTTTCTTTTCTCTCTTTCTATTTCACTCACTGGTGTTCATAAAATCCTTTTTGTCATGGACTGAGTTCTGCTTATAATAGCATGTAACTATGGAAATGTAAACATTTCAAATACAAAAATGTAGATTCCTGCTTTAGTTCTGAGCATTGAAATAGTAAAATAAAGGTTTTTAATTGGATTATGGGTAATTTGGCAATGACCATATTAATATGTAAGATTCTTTCTCTCTTTTTTTTTTTTTTTTAATTTTTTTTTTTTATTATTATTATTGTGGAGGATGAATGAATTAATTAATTAATTAAAAGACAATCATAATAGACACTCCCACATTCTATTTTTTTTTCTTTTTTAGACTCTACTTGTGCAGACCTGGTACCCAACAACTGTGGCAACTACTTCCTATTTTCAAAAGGACTTGATTGCCAAATACCTGAAAGAAACTGCTGATGATCTTTCTAATCTTCCATTCATGCTTCATGATTTTGGTTTCCGAGCCGCAACTTGTGTTGAAGTAAGTATTGTTGAATTTTTATTACAGAATTTATTTCGATCAATTTCGTTTGTTTCTTTGTTTTAATGCCACATCAACCATCATGGGTTATTTAATGCCAACACCACCCTTGTCAAAGAACAGTAATAGTACTATCTAACTTCTGACTGTAGGGAATAAGGGAGTTCATGACATTCCTAATTAGTCCAAAAGTGAACATAATAGCACGACTGAAGTTAGCCACTATACCATGGGGACTACCCGCCTCCAGTTGATTTTGAAAATAATGTTACATTGTAATAAAATCAGACATATCTGTTGTAATTGCTGATAGTGTTGAAAGAGTAAATTTAATACAAAAAGAAAAAAACTGTTTATAAATCCTAAAAATTTAATAAAAATAGAATTTGAAGTTGTTTAAAAATAAATATAGGAAAATATTAGCGAAATTTATTTAATAATATTAGTAACTGGTTATGTTTACTTTTCAGTAAATGTATTCAAATTTGTAATAATTTATTAAACAATTTATTCCATTTTTTATACATCATATTATACTGTCTCATTCATGTTTTCTATGATTTTCCTATGGAAAATTGTTTACTATTACTGCAATTGTTATTTTTGTTGTGATGAAATATGTACTTCTAATCTAGAAGCAGATCATTTCCATGTTTTAAATGTAGAAAAAGTGGCACAAAATTCGGGAACAGAAGTGAGAGATGTGCTTTTTCATGGTGATGGTTAAGAACAAAGTCGTTTTTGCATGTTTTGTTTACTTAAGAATTTGATATCTGAAAATATGATGGACTGCCATATTTAACCAGCAAGAAAAAAGAAAAAAAACATTAGGTAATTGAAACAACAATATAAAAAAAAAAAACTCAGGCTTATCGGGTATTTGGATAGACAGATAGGTTCTCCTCTTAAAACTTCAGCCCTTTTTGGCTGAGGCTGTAGAATATATTGACTGCACCTTTGTTATTGGGTAAGACCCTGTTCTTTCCATGGGGCCACCTGTTGGCCGTGGGTGTTGACCTTTAATACCTGAGGATGGGATACTGGTGGCTGAGCAATCCGTGTCCGGGTACTAAGTGATCATGTGACTTGCGACATTTCCCTTTGGTCCTAATTTAGGTTAGGCAGATGATCAGAGAGATCTGACCTGATAAATCAATTAATCATGTCAAGCTCTACTACCTATAAATTGCTCTTGTGGCAAACAAACACCCAACCCTTTTTATTTTAAAGGTGCTACAAGGCAGTGGCTGAGGGTCAACTATGTTGAGAGAAACAAGATTTTGACCATTGTTTAATTTTAGGGCACTAAGTTTTGAGTATTGAAGGTGCTTGAAATCCCCTTTCTGATATGAATATACTGTATCCTTGTCTCAACCAAAGTAAATGGATACCTCCCTTGATAAATTCCCAACAGAAGTTGAACTCCATTGTGGGTGGTGGTAGCACAGGATCATCAAATAAAAAAAATAAAAACAGCATACATGGTAAATTATAAAAAAGATACAAGTAAATACATTCAGAATCAGATAATTGAACAAGAACAGATGATTTCTATTTTTTTGTAATATTCCTTCTCTTGGAATCTTTATCAAAATTGTCTCCTTTTCTTATAGAGAAAGTAATTTCCATTAAAATCCATGAAAAAGCTAAGAAATGGCACTCTACTAGTAAAGGTAGAAAAGAAAAAATATGTAGAGGCTGCTTCTGCTGAGGAGTAAGACTTCCCTTCCACAATGAGGCCACCTGTTGGCTGGGGGTGTAAAATATGCTGACTGCACTTTTGCTGAGGGATAAGATTTCCCTTCCCCAACAAAGCCACCCGTTAGCTGGGAGTGTAGAATATGTTGACTGCACTTCTGCTGAGGAGTAGAAATTTCCTTCCTTTGTTACCTGGGGGTGTAGAATATGATAACTGACCTTCTGCTGAGGGATAAGACTTCCCTTCCCCAACAAGACCACCTGTTGGCTGGGGGTGTAAAATATGCTGACTGCACTTTTTCTGAGGGCTAAGACTTTCCTTCCTCGATGAGGCTACCTGTTGGCTGGGGGTGTAGAATATGCTGACTGCACTTTTGTTGAGGGGTAAGATTTCCCTTCCCCAACGAGGCCACCCATTGGCTGGGGGTTGCAACCCATAATAATGCTTGAGGATCTTGGTGGCTGAGCACCCTGTGAAACAGTAACTGAATTGTTCATGTGACTTGCAACACTGACCCTTACTAAGCTTGATTGCAGGTTGGAGAGGTTCAATGCAATCAATCAGCTAGTCATGTCAAACCCTAGCACTTATATAGTTATCCTGACCATATTTTTCAAATTGCTCTTCTGGCAAACAAATACCCAACCCCTTTTGTCTCAAGAAAAACGAGACTTTGAGTGTCCTGGGTAGGATACTAAACTGAATTTGGTTGTAAGGCTACAGTTCTAGTGCTTTAGGGAATGTGGAGTACTATTTCATTGTCATTATTCCTAGGTCCACTTTGATCTGGCATGGTAGTACCTGTTTGAGTCCCATCTAAGGGTCAAATAAAACTGTTCAATCATTCATTAAGGATTATTATTGTTTTTTATTTGAAACCATAAAGCTGTATGCAAATTGTTCATATTAGAAAGGAATACTTGATAAATAGAATTACTAATGTTAAATAGCAATACTTGAAACCACTTAACTGTGTGCAAACAAATGAGCTCTAACTCATTTAAAATAAAATTACCTACAAACTATTCACTTTTAAATCATATATATACAGGATTTGGCATTAAATAACCCACTAGGGTTGATATGCCATAAAATGCCACCAAAAGAAACAAAATAAAAGTTTATCCATATAAGTCTAAATTTTCCCAAGGAGATAATAAGAAGCAGCAAACTGACATTATATACAAGATAAGAATCTAAAACTGCTTTCATAAACCAGTGAGACATCTAAAGAATTACAATAAGGAGAGAAGGAGGAACCATATAAATGAACACTTACATTTTCACCTTTAACACCTCTATGATTCCTAAGAAACTAGAAATATGATAGAATTATTGGAACAGTATGTTTCAAATCCTCTGCAATGCCAAAAATATAGCCACCATCAGGATAGATGCTCTGAATGCCTGATGTGTGAAGTATATTGAAAAAAAAAATGGACCACTCAGAAAAAAAATGAGTAAATTTTCATTAAAATTACCCTACATACTCCCATATATGTTATTTTTCGAAAAAAGAAAAAGAGATAATGGAGGTAAAATATTAAAGAAACTTCACATTCCTAGAGGCCAAAAAAATTGTGGAAAGAGAAAAACCTTTTGTCATTTTAGCACAGGAATTACATTTTAAAAATACTTGGCAGCCAGAAAAATTCCAAAATTTTATAGAGAAAATAATACAGCTGGGACCAGAAGACAGACCAAAATTCTTATAAGAATTAAAAGCATCTTGTATGAATAAAACTGAACCATTTAAGAATCCAGAATCCACTCCCAAAATACAATAAACTAAAAAATACTTTTACTCCTTATCCAGAAAACCTAACTCAAAATCTCCCACAAAACCTAACACAATCAGACAAAAATCAAAAAAATCTATCCATTCTCCCCTGAAGGTAAAACTTCTACTGAAGAAACAAAAATCTACCAAAGACAAATATTCAGAAAAACAGCTCTCCAAACAAAAAACACAACCAAAAGAAACCATGAAATATAAGTATCAGATCAGAATCAAAAAATCACCCCCAAAACCGATGAGATACCAAATATCAAACAAGACCATACAAACAAAAACCATGTAACTCCCAAGGATCAAAACACAGTAAAAACCCAACTTTAAATAGATCTGAGTGTGTAGAAAATATCAATATTGAAACTGACAACATAATTTTAAACCCTAAAGCAGTTGATATATAAAAAAAAAACCTATTAGATGTGTCTATAAAACAAGACCAACTACAAAACATGTTTGTTTAGCAAAATTGTCTGCTAGCTTTTGTCTCATGTTCTAACATTCACTTACAAATCATATATATTAAAAAAACAAACAAGATTTGGTATTAAGTAAGCTACAAGGCTTGATATGCAATCAAACAAAAGAAACGAACCTAAAACCCCAGTTTTTGTTCTTATTAGTGGTGGTGAATATCTTTTTATGAAGGAAATAAAAAAAAAATTGATTTAAGTAGAATATCAGTGCATGCAATTGTCGCTGCAGTTTTATTTTTATCTTGAAATGTAGAAAAATTGAAGATGTGTTCATAACTTATTTTGTTGTTATCTATTGATATTTTTAATATTCCTTATTAAGCAGAGAAGATTGTTGCACTTAACAGAACATTTGGTTTTAGATGATTATAAAAAGTATCTTTAAAAATGACATTCAATCAATGCATTTTGGACAGAGGGACTTATTTATACCTCAGACTATAAATAGTAAAAGTAATTCCAAAAAACAAAGTAGCTAATTAGTTTTTCTTTAATCAAGAAACAAAAAATATTGCTGATTTTCTTGATAGTTTAATGTTTATTCTCCATCATTCTCTAAATATAAGTACAATAATCTTCATTCTATATAAAAATAGAATAATTTATTCTATCTATATTTCTCTTCTTAATAAGCAATGCCTTATAAATTTTATTTTCTCACCTGTCAATTTGCCAGTTCTCTAAATGAACCACAATTATCTTTCTTTACTTTTTAAATGCTACAGTGTCTTGTTAACATTCACAGAAAATAATGCTGAAAACAATTTTACCAATGTTTCTGCTTGGAAAGCATACAATTTTTTTTTTTCATTTCTCTGTTGAATTATTTCCTCTTTAGTTTTCTTTTTATGTTTTGTAATGAATATTTTACCATCCTCCGAAATAATCATTTGTTGAATTCAATAGGAAAGAGCAATACATTCCTATATACACTTGCAATTATTTTATGGAGTATATTGATATAGATGATACAGTCATTATGTTCGTTATTCCTGCAAAACTTCAACTTTGCATCTAAATAAACTATATAAAATAAAGATTGAACCGAGAACAAAAACTGAGAAAAATTTCGAAACATGGGAAACCAATAAATTTTCATGAATTGAATCCTCATAACATGTAATGAAAAGAACCTAAAAATAATAAGAAAACTCTAAAGATCAGCAAATTCTTTGTTTTTAACATAACTCATTTTGGACATTGAAAACTTAATATAACTCATAAAATTGTCTGAATTTGATCAATTTCTAGTGAAAGAAAATGTTTTTTAGGCACCAGAAATGTGTGTGTAATTGTTGATATAAAAATTGGTTATTTTTGAAATAATATTTGTTTGACTAAAATGTTGGGTTTACATACAAATAGGTGAATACTTGTATGCATGGTTTTAGTGAAACTCTACCTTCTTTTATTTGCAATATTTGAAACTGGTTTCAAAAGAAGTCAGCACAAATTTCAGCAAATAGACATCAACACATACAAATAATAGGAAATGTTCATATCATCTGAGTTATTAAAATATTTTGAATTTCTGATAAGGAAAACATTCTAAATTATATTTTTCTTCTAGGGTGCTGGAATTGGAGATACTGCCCACCTTGTGAATTTTAAAGGTACTGACACCATTGTTGGTTTAGTCATTGCTCACAAGTATTATGGATGTGAAATGGCTGGATATTCAATTCCTGCTTCTGAACACAGGTAAAAACATTAAACTATTTGTAACTTAGCAACTTCTATTTTCCTTTTTTACACTTTTAGATTCATAGCAATTATGAAACTAAAAAGGATTTGAATTTTTGAATTATATTATTATAAATAAGTAAATACTTAAATTTAGAAAGAATTATTTTAATTGAAAAAATATTGAAACATTTTTCAAAACTAAATTTATGAAATTAAAGGTTCCTTTTATTTTTTTAGCTCTGAAATACACATTAAATTTTGTTGTAAAGTTTGAAACAGTTTTCATAGGTTTCCTTGATCAACAAATTAACCATTTTCCCTAAGATTCAAAGTTCTGTTGTCCAGAGATTTTGAAAAGAATAATTTTTATCAGATTAAAATTCGTCTTTTTTTAAGTCTTATTAGAAATTCAAGAATCTTAACAAAATAGTAAATCAAAAGAACAGAATATCATTTCACAATTCTTTTCTTTTATTTTTTGGTTTCTATTAATAAAAATAAAAAATATTTACAATGCAGTTTAAATTTTTTTCTTAATCATCATCATCATTATTGATTTGTTCCACCAGTAAGATGTACAATGGCTAACAAGATGCATTGCATCAGCCACTCCAACATTCACTCAATTTTTAGATAAGAAGCCCTTTTACTGATCTAAAGTCAAGTGGTGTGTGTGGGCCAATAATTCCCAAAATTTTGATTATAACTAGTTTTATGATAAACCTGCTTGAAAACTTTCTATTAATAAAGGCTAAAGGTTTGTTAGATGATCTTACAGAATTGTATAGGACTAATCTCTACAGAGACTTGGGTTTAAGTTTAAATAGTTGAAAACTGCCTTTATCTCAGTCTGTTTTGCAAGTAGTAGTAGCTTTACAATAACATGTTCTTATCTGCTATATAAACTTTATTCTTGAAGCCCACAATCAATAGCTTGTAAGATATGTATTAAACTTATAGCAGGCAGATGCTCAAAAGAATCATCACTAATAATTTAAATTTTTGCTTTGTTTAGTTTTTCTAAATTTAATCAATATCCTACTTTTTTATTTTTTAGCACAATTACAACATGGGGCAAAGAAGCTGAAGTTGAGGGCTTTCGGAATATGTTAGAAAAGTTTCCAACTGGTCTTGTGTCTTGTGTCAGTGACAGCTATAACATTTGGAATGCTTGTGAGAAATATTGGGGTGAAGAGCTACGGGAATTAGTTGTTAAGAGAGGTGAGAAGAATGGAAGATTGGTTGTGCGACCAGATTCTGGAAAACCATCAGAAGTGGTTGTGAAGGTAAATATCTCTGGAAAAAATGCTCATTCTGCGTTTTTACATTAAAATTTGTCATCTCAAGACAAATCTTATGTAAAGCTTTTTTTTTTTAACACAAAGTATGGTACACATTAAAAAAAAAAAACACCAAAAAATGAATACCTAATAAAACATAGCATATAATTTTGCCTTTTAAATATTAGTGATTAAAATTTTAAAAGCAATTCGGAACATAATCAATAAACCAAATAAAGCTACTTCAGGTATTTGTATTATTCCCTATAAGAATTGTAAAAAAGTTTGCGAAACTTCAAGATGTTTTAAAAGCCCTTCTATAAACATGGCTATGCTATTTTTAAAAGGGGGAATAATTCAAATACACTTGTTACATGTCAGTTCAAAACAGACTACAATTTTGATTTTAAAGGGGCTTATGTTGCTTAATAAGCTACATAAAAAATACTGAAAGCATACAGAATCCATTGTACTCTTTCTTTATATCAAACAACCTAGATTTTATAATGTATGGCCTTTTTCTAGTAAGATTAATATTAAAACAATGTTCAACTTAATCTGACATGAATTTAAACAGTTATATTCATATAATACAAAGGAAAAAGAATGGAAGAAGGACAATTTCCTGACTAGAATGTCATACTGATGACTATGGGTGGAAGAAATGGTAAGAAACAACCATTAAATCAAGAAATAGGGTGGAATTTATTTACAAAAATATACAAAAGTTCCTTTTTCTTATATTAGTTCAAAGTACTTATAAAGAAGCTAAGTTGTTGAATGTTCGTTCTATCATGTTTTTGGTAAATTAATGGATTATTTGTTATGGGTTGTCCTTTATGATTGTGATGTAAGGTGGTTTAATCCCAAAAGGATTTGGAGTGTTATCTGTACCTGGCCACTGAAAAATTTATTGTCTATAGAAGATGAATGAGGGCTGTGAGAATGTAAACTACCCCTAGTGGAATGTGGAGAATGCTTTTTATGGGATCAAGAAACTGTTCACAGCTTCAGTTTGTGGTGCCTTCCAATTAGCTTCAGGAGGAAAAAAAAAGCTTAATTCCTTGTCACATTAGATTGCTTATCACTATGTCTGTTTTTAAAGACTAGAATGGATTTTTGGGGCCATACTTTTGGGGCATGAAATGAAAATTATAGACAATTTGAAGATTTATAACAAAATAGTATTGCTATGACAGGTAAGTTCAATCTAGTATATTATCATATTTTTACCTAATGTCTTGGAGGAACAGGCAGGTAACTTTTTAAGCTTCAGGATTTGCTTTTAAAACTAATATGACAAGAAAAATCTATTTTCTCATCCAGGTTCTGGAAATTTTAGGTCGTAAGTTTGGTACTGAAAGCAACTCAAAAGGTTTTAAATTATTACCGTCATATGTGAGGGTTATTCAAGGAGATGGCATTAATTATATGAGCCTTGGAGAAGTCTTGGAAAACATGAAGAAACATGGATGGAGTGCTGATAACTTAGTGTTTGGGAGTGGTGGTGCTCTTTTACAGCGGCTTGACAGAGATACACAAAAATGTGCCTTCAAATGTAGTTGCATTACTCGAAATGGCAAAGAGGTGAGTTATATTCTTTTTCAAATAATTGTCCTTTAATAGGATTTTGAAGTGGAAATAAATAATGATGTCTTTGTAGAATCCACAGAAATTATCTTTCTTAATTCAGTATTTTGTTTGTAAGAAGGAAATTATTAGATGCTGTGAAAATTATAAATTAGAATATTATTAATAGATATATCAACAATATTGTATATATTAAATTCAGAATGATGTTTTAAGACTGGAGTGGATTTTTGTAGCTATACTTAGGGTGTTTTTGTACATAAAATGAAATTTATAGACAACTTGAAGATCTATAGCAAAATAGTCATGCTATTAGTTAAGTTCAGTCTATATTTTCTCATCCCATTTTAAATAATATTTGGTGGGGAGCAAATATAGATCCTATCTATTAAAGTGATCTTAATAAATAACTCATTTTGTATGTATTTATCAGAATTAACTGAATGTTTGATGTAAGCTTTGTAAAGTTAGTTTATTTGGGACTAATCAAAATGGGTTTCATTAACTTTTAAATGTAAATTTTTTATCAGTTAAATGTGTCGAAAGATCCAATAACCGACTCTGGTAAAAAGAGCAAGAAAGGCCGTCTTACTTTAGAACTTCAAAATGGGGAATTTATGACAGTACAAGAGGGAAATGGAGATCCTGAAAAGGTAAGTTTTTCCCCATAGTTTTATCTTTTGTTATATTTGTTGAATATCAAATATTCAATGTCATTTGCATCTAAAAGATGTGAGTAGCATTGCAAACATATTGATCCAAGGGAAGAAGGTTGAAGTATTGAAAACCGAACTAGGTATTCTTGTTTGATATGGAATTATTTATTTTTCTTGACACCTATCTTATTTGATAGGTACTTCCTTTCATTTTATTTTTTGATTGTTTTTATAACACTCGGTTTACAGCAATAAAGAAATGGCACAGATTAGAAATAAACTTATTCTTTATCTGTATTGTTTCTGATTGACAGTCTGAGTGAGTCATAATGAAAAAAAAACTAAAATAAAAGTGAAAATTAATAATGACTTATGACATTGGTTCAATTATTATTTTGAAAAACAAAGCAAGAAAATATTAAAATCTCATGTTAACATTCAATAAAGAAATATGCTGTAGAAAAACTGTTACAAAGGCAAAAAATACTAATCTTGAATTGTGATGAATCATATTGGATAATTTATTGAAATAAAACTTGAGTTAATCTAAGAAAACCCTTAATCTATGAATTCAAACAACAGTTGCTGGAGAATTAGCAGTGTATATTTTTTAAAACATCAATGGATCCAAATTCATAAGAATCCTCTCCATGATAAAATGAATATCTTAATGTTTGATTTATTTATGTAAATACAGTTCTGTACCAGTAAAGTTACTTAACGTTGTCTCTGCTAAAATAGCTTTAAAAATCAACATTAAACTCTTACTTGAATGTCTTCAGTTTTTATGTAGAAATTTAAAATAATGTAAAAACCTTATCAGATATATAAAGTAATAACCGATTCAAAGAAAAATAAGACTATGCAATCTTTTAAATTGTTTTTAAATCAAAATTCATGTAGAAATTGTTTTCATTTTTCTTAATTTATTTTTTTATAGGATCTTCTTGTAACAGTCTATGAAAATGGCAAATTGCTGAAAGACTACACATTTGAGGAAGTTCGGAAAAAAGCTGAGATTGAACTTTTACATTGATAAAGATATATTTGACTGAAGGAAAGATAAATGATACTAACTACTGCCTGGTGTATTTAGGGACCAGGTCTCTGTGGGTATATATGTTAGGAGAATTTGATTTTTCTTTGCCAAATTTTTTTCAATATTAACACAAAATTTCAAATTGTATGAAGTATATTATATACTTTATCCTGTGCAAAATTAATGATAAGTGTTCATAAACATTTGAATTATGGAAATGCTATGCTTCATTTTAATGTGCAACAGACAACTTGGCAAATCACCTGGTGAGGCTTTACAGTTAGCCCTTTATATCTTTGGGTCTTAAATTCATGTATTTAACCAACCACGGATTGAAAATGCTGAATTTTTTAAAAAAGTTCCCAAAAAGTACAATTTGAATATATCATGCAATCTATGCAAATGAAGTTTAGGCATATTCTGCCGTTATCTTTTGTCATTTCACAAATACTCAGTTTCTCTTTTGTTTGAACTTTATCTGCCTCATTTGATTGATACTCACACTCCATGCACTTTGGAGTTGTTTTTTTAGTTAAAGATTTTCTTTAATAAAAATGTTGGTACTTATTTATTAAAGTCCAAACTTAATTGATTTTAGTTAGATTTTAAGTCAAGGTGTTTTTGAAAAAATTTTCTAATACAAATTATTTTTTTTCTTAAAAGTAAACTTTTCAAATATCTTCACTTCTATGAAGTAAATTTTTCTTTTTATTAATGATGATTAAATTATTTCAAGTGTCAGTTTCTCACCAAGAATTTTGTTTCTAGAAACAGTATTTGCATATCATATTGTACTGGATATGATAAGTAATATTAAGGTGATGTAAAGTATACTGGAGGAAATGCACAAGTAAGAAATAGGTAAATGCTATACTGTTTTCTATAAGGGACCTGAATGTATGGCTATCTTGAAATCCATATACTCATCGTACGTGAAGCTGGGGAATCCTTATTTTTACTTTGTTTGCTACTAGGCAATAACAGTCATTCAGGATGTTAAATTATAGATTATAACATTTTATATTTTTGGTTATTTTTCAGCCAGGCATTCAGGGTGAGGATGGAATTCATCAACATAGAGACTCAAAGTTCTAAGGGTTAAATATCTGTAGATTTTGGTATTTGTGGTGAGGATAATTTTTAAGGCCTTATTTTAAATTTTGAACACAAGTCATCTCAATAAAGATGACTGTTTTAAGCTAATCTTCATATGAAATTCATTTCTGAACCTGAAATCAACTTATAAGCAATATTTACCAAGCTTAACCTGGCACAAAGTTATTTTTAAGATAACTATTCTCATAAACCTAAGATTGATTTTAATTAACATCTACTACATCCAATTACCTAATAATGCCTATAATATGAATGGAAGGCTGGTATAGTGCTGATATTTCATATGGTTTATTTAAACGTAAATGATAAATAAACAAGATTTAATTTTAATTTCAGTCTTAACATAATTGAATCATTATTGATTTTATTGTCTATACGAATAGACTTGTTTTTACAAATTTGGAGGCAGATATGTCAAATTAATCCACTTTTTCATATTAAATTTTGTAATCATTAAACTTTGGATTTTCTGTTTGGTATGTAAGAATATTACAAATATCTGGCTAATGTATTATCGAAAAAAAACTCAGTTCTGTGGATTAACTTAAGTTGGTGTTTTAAGATTTGAATATTTTACTTTTTTTAAAAATTTTCTTAATATGTAAATTATGTTTTAATCAACAGAAATTTGAGCCAAATTTATTTTAAAAGAATAAATTTTATTTTGACCAAATATTGTACTCATTTTTTATATTTGTAACATTTTATATTTTAATAAATTTCACAATCATCATAACATTCTAAATGTTTTTTATAAATTGGAATGTTGCTACAAACACTCATAATATTGGCCTATTATTTTAGAAGTAAAAAATAGACAGATAAATATTATAGAAAACATTTACTTAATTTTGTTTATCATCAAATCTAAAAATAGTCATTTGCAATGAAAATGTAAGTTTTTAATTTTTTTTTTATTTTTTTATAGTATATTTGACAAGTTAGTCTGTTTAGTCAGTGACATCTTTATCAGAAGAAATATTTCTTTAATGATTTAATGAATGTTATTTGGAAAATATATGAATGGTTAAGATTCTTATTTTTTTCTTCTAGAAATGTAAAGCTCTGATAATTCATATTAGAATTTTTTTCATTGTGATTTTTTTTTTTAAACAAAGGTTTATAATCTTTTTACTATTTTTTTTTAATCATGTGCATATACAAATTTCTAAAAATGTATATCTTTATAATTTTTGTATCAATAAATGTTTTAAGAAAAAAAAAAATGTAAGTAAACTGTTTTCATTGACATCCTTTCTGAACATCAAATGTTGACATTTGAACAAGTAACTGTTGTAAATCATGGTTAGAAAGAGATTAATTTTAATCTTAAAGGAATTATATTCAGAGTTCTTGGGGGTGGGGTGGGGGAGATTGTTTTCTTTTATATTTTTATCAAGTAGAATATTGCTTAATTGAACTTTGAAAACTGTCATATTAATTAAATTTGTTCCATTAGCAACACACAAACATAAAAATACTTGAATGAAATATCAGTTATCATTAAGGGTTTTTGGACTATTGTCTTCATCTTTATTGTCAGAAAATAGCCTGAAAACCCTTAATGATAAAAATCATCAAGCTTCGTCTCAGAAATTTCAAGTACCCCCCTCCCCCCGGTCATTACTATAAGAAAATGGACTTTATGAACCAAGTTCAAATCCTGGATGAGACTGTTTGCATTTTACTTTGCACTAATACCCTTGGGTTTTGCAAATAAGTGACCAAATCCACCCAAATCTTATCACTCAGTTTCCTGTATGTGATTGATTAATCTATTTAGACATCTTGATGAGTATTTCTACAAAATTTGCACAAACAGCCACCAATTTTGACTGTGTGGGCAATTTCACCTCCCGCCAAAGAAAAAGACTAAATATAAACACCACATCTTTTGCATAATTAAAAAATATACACAAATGAAGACTTTGAATTAATTAAAGATTTTATTTGATTGATTCATAGTTGACACTTCGAGATGGTGCTGTGGAGAAGAAATGTTGACATTGTGTCATCAACCGCTTCAGTGCCTAAAAGAAAAATATATTAATTATTAAAAGGAGAGGATTTTATGATGTATTAGCAGTTATGTAATAATAATGGAGAATATTAGAAAAACAAACCACAAAACAAATTCTTCAAATCATTTTCCAAAGACTGGTCATAAATCCAAGGTTTTGTAATGAAGGTATCGAAAATTTTCATAAATGGAACCCAAAAAACCAGACTTATCTCTTATTACAGGGAAGTGATAAATACCTAAATTCAAACCACATGAACATTAAGAAGAGTTTAAAGGTGAAATATTAATCTAAATTTACATTTAAATGCTTAACAATATTTGTTATTTTTGAAAAGTCTGGATTTTATACATACTTGAATATATTTTCTTTGTGTTTCATCATTGAGTACATGGGCAACATATCGTGAAGAGATTTTCTCTCGTCCTGTACGTGCATGGATACCAACCATGGTTACACCAATTGGCCACGGAGCATTTCCAATGGCCATTTCAAGGTAGGCATCATTTGCCTGTAAGAGGAAGTTCTAAACCATCAGAACATGAGAATATATGGAGGAAGAAGATAAATCGGAGTAAACTTGATTCACAGTGAAATGTCAACCTATTGGCCTTAAATAACCTATGAAGATTGGTTGGTTTTTATGACATATCAATCAAAAAGTGAGTGTCTTGACACTGAATTATCTCGAGCTTTGGAGAAGGTGAAGTACCCCTTCATTGCCATTACTCCCAGGTCCATTATGACTTGGAAAAGCAGTACCTGTTAGGGTCCCATCTATGGTTCAAATAGAAATATATAATCATTTTCTAAACCATTTAACTGTATGCCAACAAATGATATGTTAAATTGAATTATTAGTCTAACAGTTAAATGGTTGCAAGACTTGTCGTCGTGTACAAACAAATCAGTTCTGGTTTGTTTAACTAACCTATTAACTATTCATTAACCAATCATGTAGATTTATGTATAAACAGGATTTGGTATTAAATAACCTACAAGGGTTTGATATGCCATAAAACACAATCAATCAATCATTACAATTTAAATGGTAACCACAGCAAAGAGCAAAATAGAAAAAAATTCCATATTTTATATTTCCCCAATAATGAGAATAGTCTTTTCCAAATTTCAAATCTCTCTCAGGTGGGCACAAGGAAACCTTTTCGATCTCATTTGGCCATACACCATATGGGAAATATTCCCAAAGAAAATAAATTTAAGTTTTTTTACATAAATTATTTAACCATGACTATAAAAGACAGTCATTAATAATGTTGTATATTGACCTTTGACCCGGCCAAACATGCCATTCCAAAGTGATGCACCGGAAGGAAGTGACACATTCCGATGGCAGTTATGGGAAGAAATTGCATAGGCGGGCTTGGCTGACAATATGGGACAAGGTAAAATCCCATGGAACAGTCATAGACTGATGCACAGGAAGAGAGTGACCTGTGAACTGCATTATTGAGTGGGCGATTGAACTATTATATAACTTGGTGAAGACAGGAAGTCAGTTAGTTTGGAGACCCGTTGGTGACAAGATGCAGTAGAGAAAGCCCACACCCAGCAGAGTGGGCCCCCAGGCCTCTGGTTGAGCAGCCCTGGAGAACAAGAAAGACAACGCTGATGGCTATAAGAGTGGGGGTCAATATGTTTCAGTTCTGTTTGGTCTCCAACTCCCTTTCACACACACAACCCTTTCAAATAAAGTGAGAGGTATATTTTTTAAAGAAGTCTTCGCTCGTCTTTATTCATTGCGTCAATATGTATTCTGCATGTATATGTGTGTATATATGCATATTTATTATGTGGCCATACAACAATAATAGCTTTCACGGAATTATTAAAAGAATAACCAGGTGATTTTAATTTCTTGTCATAATTTCTTGAAACAAAAAGTAGAAAATGAACCTTTTTACAAAACATGACTGAAAAGATAATGTGTGTGTGTGCATAAAAAAAAATGTTGAACTATCATTTTTTAAGATTTACGTGGATATTAACAATCCTGCCACTTGACAATTCATATCTACATTCCAAAAATTGTCTACATTATATATATAAGACAAAAAAAGATTCATTCTTAGAATTGAAAACAAAAGAAGATTATTTAACAGTGCTATGAATGCATATATTGATATTGTGAATGTTTAAGTAAAGATAACTCACTTTAATGTAGTCTCTGTCCATCATATTTTTGACAATATCGACCATACTTTCCAAAATATCTTCTTCAACTTTCTGAAAATACAAAAAATCATTTTAACACTGGAAAATTCCACTGTTCATTTCAAGGATTGTTTAAGGCAATTGATCATTTTTCTTCTTAACATTAAATATCTCCCTCTTTTTCTATCTTACATCCAACAAGTGCAGATTACTTCATAGCCAAACTCTTGCTTATTAGAGATTTTTGCCATTTAATAACTGAACACAAACTTATATTTTAATAATACAAGAAAAAGAAATTGTATTGTTTTGCAATTTGAAAATTAATATGTACATGATGTTTACTTTTTGCTTTGACTGTAAAAAGAAGTTCATGGCAGAAAATGATGGTTGAAATTTTCATCTTAAACGTTATTTATTGTCGGTGAATAAGTATTTCCTATGTAAATAAAATCATTAATGTGTAACAAAGAAGAGTTTCATAAAATTAAGTTTTTGTCAGTTAATTTATTATGCTAGCAAATTAGTTTTGTCGAAAGTTAAAGTGAATAGTAAAGAAGTAATGGGAGGGGGGGGTCATAGGGAAATTAATGATGAAAGTATTAATATGAGAAAGACAAGGAAAGTGAAATAACTAATCAAAGCTGAAATTATTTTATGACTGAATCTCTGCTAACTTACAACTGAAGAGTTAATATTTTCTCAAAGGGATTTAGACTTATGTTGTAAATTTATAGCAGGAATAAATATTAAAGTTTAAAATTAATATTAAAATCTGAATAAAATAACATCTAAACTGGGCAGAGTTTTACTTTTATAGTCACTGGTAAAAAAGATTTTACAAGTATGTGAATAATATGTTAAAATCTGGTGGCAAATATTGCCTGAAATGAAACTACACATATCAGACTATATCAAAGGTTTTTCAAGTATATGAATAATAATCAAAATATATTGCATTCCGACTTACCCTTTGTTTGAGCTTTCTAAACAGTGGCTTCAAGTAGACAACTGTCTGGGTGTGGGTAGCACTACTCATCTTACCTTTCTCTGTCCTCTTTTGTTCCTCTGGTCTGCTGTTCAGTTCTTCTCCCCACAATTTTAAGATATACTGCAATAAACAACAGCAATCAAGATAATAAAAGGTTAAAATTTAAGTAATAAAATTTCTATATTTTGATCAAGTTGCTTAAAGCTTGCTAGGTAAATCAATACATTTTGCAGATTGATAAAAGAATTCTATTTGGAATGTTGCGACAAGTAAAACTGTCTTTCTTTCTATTTAACCCATAGCGTGAGGTGTATGTGTGTGTGGGGGGGATAATATACCTTTCATCCCTTTCAGATGGGTTTTAATCTAAAAGTGAATGTAATCACGCGACTGGAGTTTGAATTCACTTTTACTTTAAGGCTGCAGTCCCAAACTTTAGCCATGATGCCACAGGAACTTCGCCAACAGGATTGTCTATGATATGTTTTCTATGAAATGATAAGATGAGACCAATAAACAACAAAAAAAGCGTCATTCAATTATTTGCAATTGAATTTCTGATTTTCCAAGATAGGAGAAATCCAGATGCCCCTGACATGAGCTAATGATTAATGACTGAGATTTTTGAGCAGGTCTTTAGTGGAAGATTGTGGGTATTGAAAGTGTTGAGGTGGACTCGTCTCCCCTTAATATTAAGTGGAAGTTATCACGTTCATGGCAGTGAGCAAGACAGGCACAACATGAAGCGAACGATAAAGTGTATACTGTGATTTACTATGTTGTAATGTCGTTCTTTCTTTGACGGCGAAGAACACACAACAACAGTAGTGACAGGATATTAAGAACTTGTGACATAGTTAAAAGGGGAATTTTTTTTTGTTACCAACATTTCACAAAAATGGAGGAATTGAAACAACTGTTTCAACAACCGCAACGACATGAGTTGCAACTCCTAATCATGATTGTTGGAATTTTTACTTGAGGAAAAATGGGCAACTAACATTGGAAATTTTCTGTTCACACCGGAATTCATCGCTGAGTTGATATCGGAATTCAATTACCTTTGAGGCATATTTCCAACGTTTTCAGGACATCTTCAAGAAAGAATGTATGAAGTGGTTAGACAAAAAGAAAGTCAAACTCCTACTAAGGAAGCTAAGAACAGTTGAAAATGAAAATTACTGTAATTACATCCAGCTTCGTCAACTATCAGAAATATTGTGGGAAGGGAAGTTCCTAGGATATCTTAGAATTCAGGAGACCTGGGTTCAATCCCAGGTCGCATCATACCAAAGACTTTAAAAATGGTACTTGATACCTCCTTGCTTAACACACTTGCTTAATGAAAGTCTGTCATTAGTAATAAGAGATGCACGAGACAATGGAAGAAAAGACTTAATAATATTAAGGGAACATTATTAGTCAAAAGGAAAACCAAAAGTTATTTCCCTCTACACTGAACTAGAAGCTTTGAGAAGATTGGAATCAGAGTATATTACAGACTATATAATAAGGACAGAAAATATTTCTAATGCTTTGAAGGAAGCTGGGGAAGTTATAAGCGATGGACTTCTGATAGAGATGACACTTAAAGGATTACCTCCAAATTTTAAACCTTTTACAACGATTATAACCCAGAAGAAGAAAACTTAGACTTTTTCTGAATTCAAGGTATGTTTAAGAAGTTATGAAGAAACAGAACATATATGTTACTTCCCCACCCCCAGATGAATCTAACACTATTTTACGAATGAAGACCACATTTAAAAAGATTCAGCCAAGAAATAAACCCGGGGTAAAGTACTCATTCTTGCTATGATTATAAATCAACAAATTCTAATTACAACAATTACCAGAAACTTCAGCAGAGTAAAGACGACAAGAAAATTTCTCCCCCCAGGGAAGATAAATATTATTTGTCACGTTTGTAGGATGAGAGGCTACAAGGCATTTGAATGTAAAAACCGAAAGCAAAGCGATTTTTGTGACAATATAAGAACCTATTCTAAAGGCCAAATCTATTTCTTAGCTTTAGGATATGATATTGTTTCAAACAAAACTAATTTATTAGTCAACTGCAAGGCTACCAATCATGTAATAACTGATAAGTCAAAATTGATTAATTTTGTCAAAATTGATTAATTTTGACCAAAATTTTGAACCATTTTGTTGAAATGGCTGACGGGAGCTGAGTGAATAATATAGTGCTGATAAGAGGTAAAGGACACATGTGTAGATGTATCTTAAAAAATGCTTTATATATACCAACTTTTAAAAAAAAAGATATTTTCAGTACAAGTGGCGACAACAAAAAATGGTGCGCACGTAAGTTTGGAACATGACAATTGCCAATTGATTTACCTTTCAACATAACACAGACAGGACGTTTGTATTATCTGAAAAATATCATTTCTGCCAGAAATGCCACTTATGACTTACAAACTTGGCATAAAATTTTAGGCCACTGTAATGAATCTGACATTAAAAAGTTACCCAACTTAGTAAAAGAAATGAAGATAAAACCAACACCAAATTATTATGCTCTTAACTCTGATATTTGTATTCAAAGGAAGATGTCTAATGACAGAAATAGGATTTTGGATTGCAAGGCAACAAAAATTCTTGCACTTGTACACAGTGATTTAGCAGGCCCCATTCAACCCTTAACAAAAGATGGTTATAAATATGTACTTAATTTTATTGATGACTATTCTGGCCTTACGTTGATATATTTCTTATAACACAAGTTCGACACTTTGCTCGCTACAACAAAATATCTAGCTGACATCGCCCCTAACAATCATGTAAAATGTTTACAGACAAACAACGGAACGGAGTTCACTTCTGAACCTTTTCAACTGTTACTTAATAGAATCAGAATGGGACTGTTGAATGGTTATGATGAACTTTATTTTCTATGGCAAGGTGTCTCCTTAAATCTTGTGGGTTCACGCAATAATGGCTTCAGCGTATATTAGAAATCATTGTTATAATAAAAACACAAGAAAAACCCCATATGAAAGTTTCACTGGTTCAAAACCAAACTTAAATAAGATACATATTTTTGGTACAACTTGTTTTTGTTATGTACAAAATAAAACGAAATTGGATACTCGTTTTGAAAAAGGCATCTTTGTCAGCTATGATAAACAAAGTCCACCTTACTTGATTAATTTTTCAGAAACAATGGCCATTAAAAGAGTTAAGTGTGTAAAATTCACCGACTCTTATGATAATAGCTCACTTTTGAAACCAGATAAAAATTCTGAAAATCCAGAATACCTAATCACATGAAGCAGAACTGGAAGACAACCCAAACACCGAAGGGGAGGGGCAAATAACCCATTATCCCATCTGACAGAGAAAAAGACGCAATTTTTGTAGTAGAAAACTTTGAATTTGGTGGTGTTGATTACTGTTGTAATCTGTGGACAATTCCTGCTAATTACTCTGAGGCTGTAAACTCTCTAGATTCGAATAATTGGATTTTAGCAATGAGGAGAGAATTTGATTCCTTAGTAGAAAATAAAACTTTTGAATGGCAGAAAACTCTAAAAAATAAAAAATATTATTGGTTGTAGGTGGTTTTTTACTATAAAATGTAAAAGTAATGGAAGATATGAGCATAAAGCTCGTTTTGTAGCCAAAGGCTACTCGTAAATATATGGTAAGGATTATAGAGAAACTTTTGCCCCGACAACAAATATGGCTTCTATAAGATTACTACTGCAAATAGTAGTCTAATATGACTTGTTAATCCATCATATGGATGTTAAGAGTGCATATTCAAATGCCCACTTAGACTATGAAATATATGTCGAGCCACCAGAAGGCTTTAAAGGTAAGAATGGAAATTATATTTGGAAACTTAAAAATATCCTTATATGGGTTAAAACAGAGCGGCTGAACTTGGAATAAAACATTCCATACTTATTTATCTACACAAAATTTTGTTCAGTCACCGGTGGATCCCTACATGTATGTTCAAAATGTCCACAATCAAATATCCATCTTGTAATTGTGGTTCGACAATATATTAACAGCATCAAAAACTGATGCACACCTTATGCAAATTAAGACAAGACTAAACTCAAGATCCAAAATGACTGATCTTGGGAAATTATCCTGGTTTTTAGGAATACAATTTGAATGCGAAAAAATACTATTAAAATGAATCAATCAAGATATATTGAGACGATATCATCAAAGTTCGGCATGGCAGATTGCAAACCACACTTAACTCCATGTGAAATGGATATCAAGAAAACAAGTTACAAAGTCGATTTAATAGAAAGCAAACCTTATTGTAAAATTATTGGCAGTCTAATAGTTGCAAATAATTATTGGCAGTCTAATGGTTGCAACAAGACTAGACATTTGTTATACAGTTACTAGGTTGTCTTAAGATCTAGCAAAACCAAATTCTTTCCATTTAACAAAGGTAAAATACATCTTATGTTATTTAAAAGGCACAATCAATCTGTCACTAATATTTAAGAAATTGTAGAAACCCTTGAAATTGGAAGGATTTTGTGACTCGGATTGGGATAATTTGAGTGACAGAAAAGGCATGAGCGGATTTTGCTTTAGATTGGCAAAAAATAAACCAATGATTTCATGGAAATCTAAAAAGAATTTCTTTACATATGAAGCAGAATTTATCACTATATCATTAGCAAGCCAAGAAGCCCTGTATCTTAGAGCACTATTGAGAACTTTGATGGAACTAGAGTCACTTAAAAACCCAACAACTATTTATTGTGCTAATCAGTCCAATATTGTTTTAGCAAAAAACCCAGTTGTTCATCAAAGATCAAAACATTGATATAAAATTTCATTTTATATGTGATGAAATAAATAAAGGGTTGATCTTTTTAGAATACATTGAAATAGAGAAAAATGTAGCCGATGTGTTCACAAAGCCAATGACAGGAATAAAATTAAACACTTTCAGAAAGATTATAATAGGCAATTGAGTCTTAACTTAGTAAATTAGGCATTATTAGCCCAGTCGACTAGGGCAGAAGAATATATTGACTGCATCTTAGCAGAGGGGTAAAACTTCCCCAAACAAGTGTCTGAGATATGACAATAAACCAGCCAACTAATCATTACAAAAAAAAAATTAATCACTTATTGAGTTTTTGTGTCAATTAAATAAAATTGTATTGATACTAATAATTAAAAAGAAATTATTCACATTTTTTTATTTTAATATGTATTTCTTTTAAAAGGTGAAAAATTCCATCTTATACCTCCAAACGGGGGGGGGGTATTGGATTGTTTGGTGGGTGAGTATCATCCGTCTACAAATTGCTAGCAAATATTCATAGACTTTCCCATCAACTGAAGCCGAAGATTAGCCAATCAGAAGAGACTAAGGCGTATATGAACAATGGTAAATTACAAAGTCTAGACTTAATACAGCCTTGCTACTTAGAAGGAGTATCTTTTGTATCGCTTAACTAAAAACAAGATGGCTACCTGAATTCCAATAAATGTGGAAGATGATTTCTCCACATATGCTGGAATAGTCAATCAAGAATATGAAAGGTGTAAATTGAAAACAGAGTGTTCGCAAATGGCCCGGGAGACCGAGGTTCAATCCCAGGTCGAGACATACCAAAGATTAAAAAAAAAATGGTACTTAATCCCTCCTTCCTTAACACTCAGCATTATAAGGTATGGGTCAAGGGTAAAGTGGAGCAATCCAGAGAAAGGAGTAGCGCCCTTCCATACATCTCGGTGTAGTAGCTACTGAAAAGGGAGCCTCTGGGTCACCCTTGACAATAGTTGCCAACTTTACTTTTATTACTTAGTTTAAATGCTTAATCTTTGTGTTAGGTCTGAAGTCACAGAGGGACAAAGAAAATACGAGTAAAGATGTTGTCAAAACAAGAACAGGACCCTCATATAACCTTACAATCTATGTCTGAAGAATGTCAGATGATTACAAATCAAAAACAGGATTTGGCCCAAATAGAAGAACCTGAAGTGCAAATGGAAATTCAAGCAGTAAAGAAAATACCAGCTAATGAACCCCCCTCCAAATCCTCGTTACAGATGCAGTAGCCTGCGCTTTTGAATGAACTGTCCATTTAAGAATAAGAAATGTTTTTGTTGTGAAAGGTACAGACAAAAAATTGTGCCAGTGGAGTCGCAATAGGAGAAATAATAAGCATATCACAGAGAATGAGTCGGTGAAGGTAGTAGAAGCATTCAGAGAAAGAGAAAATACGGCAAACAGGAAATTCATACAAGTATATATGAAGAGAAAACCAGTTAAATTACAACTTGATACTGGGTTGGACTTGATGATAATTAAAAAAAAAAAACAGGGAAAAAATAAATGCACCTAAAATGGAAAAGAATGAAGCTTGTCATGCTTCTAGTTCAAAACTTAAAATAGAAGGTGTAATTAATTACGTCTCCTTTCAGGGCATAACTGGTTAAGTAAAAGCCTTCATTGTTTAAGGACTGTTCTTGAATTTATTGGGGGCGGGGTGACTGGTTACAATTTTTTGACTTTTTGGATGAATTAATTAATTCCATTTGTCAGTCAGTAAAATTTGCTGATAAGAATATTGGGATTTTAAAAAAGGAAATGAAACAAAAGTACCAAGACTTATTTACTGGAGAACTTGAAGTATGCATTAAAGCAAAGGCATCTTTACATGTAAGAGACAAAGCAGATCTGTTTTTTAGACCCAAAAGACCAGTTCCTTTTGCTACCATTGAGACAGTAAACAAAAACTAGACAGACTAAAAAATCTTGGAGTCATTTCTCCAGTTGAATTCTCAAGTTGAGCAGCATCCATTGTAATTGTAAAAAAAAGTTACGGCTATGTGCTGACTTTTCAACAAGATTAAATGATGCGCTACAAGACCACAAGTACCCTCTCCCAATGGCTGAAGAGGTTTTGAAGAATTAAATGGAAGGAATATCTTCTCAAAGATGGACTTATTAGGTGTATACCTTCAAGTGAAAGTGGAGGAAGAAAGTAAAAAAAATTTGAACTAGTCACACACACACACACAAAGGTTTGTTTCACAATAACAAACTACCATTTGGTGTAAAAGTTGCTCCCGCCATCTTCCAACAAATCATGGATTCCATATTAGCAGGACTTGATTTTGCAGTTGCATACTTAGATGATATCCTGGCTTAAAGTAAAAATGTGAAGGAACATGAACAACATTTAGTAAGTGTATTCAAATGGATAAAACAATACAGGTTAAAACTGAGTGAAAGAAGTGTGAATTGTTTATGCTAGAAATTAAATATTTGGGACAGGTTATTAATAAGAATGGCTGCAGACTGGCTCTGACAGACACTGCCACATTACAATTGTTTCGGGGAATGGTAAACTATTATAACCCGTATGTACCGAGAATGCATGATTTAAAATCCCTGTTAAATAAATTACTAAATGGATTTGGTTAACTGACTGCCAGAAGGCATTTGAAGAAATAAAAAATAGTTTTGATGTCAGAGCTTGCACTAACACATTTTGACCCCTCATTGAACATAATAGTAGCATCCAATGCAAGCCAATGTGGCATTAAGGTGTCACTTCTTCACAAGAGAAAAGATAGGAAAAAAGGGCAGTTGCTTGTGTGTCAAGTACATTGTTATCAGTAGAAAAAAAAATCATAGTCAAATTGAAAAGGAGACATTGGCGATAATCTTTGCAATCAAAAATTTCATAAAATGATACGTGGCAGGAGTTTTGTTCGACAAACAGACCACAAATCACTTTTGGCAATATTCGGCTCAAAAAAAGGGTATTGCCAAACATTTATCCAACCAATTACAACGGTAGAGGATAATTTCAACATTAAATATTTATTGTCCAAGAAAATGGGGCATGCGGACAGTTTTTTAAAGGAACTCTGGACGATACAGTAATTGCATCGTTAAAGTCTGAGGAAGAAATAAAATATTTCTTATGGAACACAATGAGAGATGACATTTGAGAGAAAATAATGTAAAGATGAAGGGATTAGGAAAATGATACTAAAATACTAAAACAATTTCATTCTGGTCATCTGGAGGTGTCACTTAGGAAAGCACTAATGCATATCTACTGAATACAATTGTATTGGACAATGCAAGCCTGTTTACTGCAGAGGATTGGAAGATTTTTGTCGGGAGCAGACAGTTGATCATATAACAACACCAGCCTATCATCCAAGGTCCAATGACCAGGCCAAGAGGTTTGGTGATACTTTCAAAAGAGCTGTGAGAAAAGAAAGTTGGGGAAGGGCAATAGAAAAAGTGCTACTACAAGAATTCTTGGCTGCTTACAGATCCCAAACCCAAATACTCTTAATAAGTTGGTCATTTTTCTTATTGCTTATTGATATTCTCTTTACATTAGATATCTTTTTTTTTAGGTTGAGTTTTATTTGTTTGATGGAATAGGCAAATAGCTTAGGATTTCTCACCATTCCTCTGGACATGTTGAGGGATCTATGTGGATATACCTTTTCATATTGTGGAGAGTAGTCATTTTTAATAAGAGTTTGGCATATTTCCTTTTTGTTACTTGCACAATTAGATTGTTGTGGATTGTTTTTACGGTTTTAGGTGCTAAATTTGCAAAAAGAAATTCTTCTATTGAAAAAGTGGGGGAGAGCTTTGTAATAGGTTTTTCCTCTGTCAACTTGAAGACTATGAAACTAGATAAAGAAATAGTTGCTTTTTCTATGTTGCTGTCTGTATAAGTTTCTGTCTGGATGGGATCTCTTGGGTAATTTATATGTTATCTGCAGGTTTTTTTGGTCTAAATAAGCCATATTTATGATTTTGTTTTTTTCTCTGGTCCTGTGATCCATCACCACACACCATAGAGACCAACTTCAGTTAGGAATTTGCTTTGGTTGAGATGGGGATACACAATTGGTATACTCATGTGCTCCCCCCCCAATAACCAATACTATGGTTTAAGTCTCACTTTCTCAACACAAATGACTCTCAGCCACTACACCTTTTGGTACCTACCTATAAGATAACATAAAATTTGGTACTTGTTTTGCCTAATGGGCAATCAAAGAATACAATTGGGACAGTTATGTTGGTTGCTAGGGCAACCAGCTGATTGATTGAATTAGGCCTTTCCAGCTGTTTGTCTAGCCTAGGAAGGACCAAAGGGGAGTGCTTGTCAGATCAAAGACAGCTCAGCCACCAGGATCCTGTCCTAAAACCTTACAGGTGGCCCTATAGGGTGGAAATCTTACCCTTTGCAGAAGTGCAATCAGCATTTTCTTTAGCCACAACTGATAGGGTGTCAAGCAATAGATTTTTTTTCATTATAGACAATTCTATAAAGAAAGAGTACTATAAATAGTCATCTGAAAGTGCAGTATCTGTTGAAAATGATGGATAAGTGAAAACTTCTCAGCCAGTAAATAAGTAAAAAAAAAAAAATTATTTAAAAAAAATTAAAATAAACAACTGTAAATTATGTATGAAGTGGATTGAAACTTAGTTTGACAGTCTCTACGAGTACAGAGGATTAAAGGTTTTGCCAAAGGGAATAAACTTACAAGAAATAATTCATAATTATTTAGATCACTTAATCTTCTATTAAAGAAAAAGAGAAATGGAAGAGATTGTATTTATTAAAGGTGATGTTTTTCATTTGCAAACTAATAGTTACGTACCTTAAGGAATCGTAAAACAATTTCTTGATCTCTCTCACGATCGATTTCGCCAAGTTCTTTTTTCATTTTCTGTAGAAAATAGAAATAAACAAAAATGAAATATATAACCAAAACATTAAGCATAAAAATTCTGTTTCCAGATGATTAAATCTGAATGAATAATTACTGTATAATTTCATTTTCCTGTTTCTCTTCATGATAATCTTTAAGACCTTGGAGAGACAAGCACACAAAATTCACAATAATAATTGAGTACATAACATTTAAACTTCACTGCAGCTCACAAATATCTCATCATTCCATTAAATGTAAGATTGTGAATGGTCATTATATTAAGCCTTTTATTAGTTGTATTTGACATGATCTTCTTGTGCTCAAAAATATCAAGATAAATAAATTTATCCAAAAATTTAGATTGGATAACTTATTCTCTGAGGAAAGATAAGAACTCAGACAAAAGGAAATTAGATTAGTAAAATAAAAATAATTAGAATTAAAATATACAAATATGACACAGTTATTAGTTGAATTTTGATATGAAATTTTCACTATATGTTTGGTCAAAATGATCACTGAATTAAGAGTTTAGACAAGGAAATTAGATTAAAAAATAACTATTGAGCAAAATAAATGTTTTTTTATCATAAAGCTATGGACTTATTGAGATGATGGTCAAGTATGTAAAAATTCTGAATAAATTAACCATTGTTATATAATTAAGGAATGATTTTTTTATATTAATCATTTTTTGTTAATTATATTTTATCATTCAGTTTGGTAAGGCTTTGAACCATTCGGATCTCAGTCCAGGTGCATAGTCAATTGGTGCGCACAAAGGATATAACAATCACCATTGTCATAATAAACCCCCAGACTGGAAATGGGGCTGGAGTGTGGATAACGTCATGCCTGGAAGAGATGGTCCTGAGAATTTGAGGATTTTGAAAAGACGTCAGTTGAAATTGGACCATTGAGGCGAGAGTTGGATTTTGACCGTTGAAAGATGTAGTTGGGTTTTTCAGATCTCTACCGACAGAGATCTTAATTATCACAAGATGCGCCACACATTGGGGTGGGGTCAGCATAGTAAGAATTGTGTCACTCTCCTCATGTCGCCATGGACTGAAGTCAGAAGTTAATAAATCATTCATGTCGGAAACAACAAAGTCCGCCTATCTGTGTTTGTATATGTATTGTATTACTGATGTGACTGACATCACCAAATAGTATACAACACCACTAATGAAAAATAAACTAAAAAATAAATAAAATTGTAGTTTATCTAAGTCAAGTGATTTTGATATCAAAATCCTTATGTACAAGAAAAACTAAGTTGTAACATTACCATATTGATACTATTAACTATGTAAAAACCTAGCAAATAAAATACAAAATTTCCATTTTCCAACAGTAAAAAAAATTATGCTTCAAATTTAAGATAACAATAAATAATAGAAAAAGATAAAGCCAAATAATTTAATGAACTTACTTCAATGTCTTCTAGAGTTGTACCATCATCTTTGACAGAGACATCATTGGATTGTACTACACCATCTGTAGTTTTAATAAGTTCATTCAGATATTCTTGGTCCACCTTGTCTAGAGCAGCCTTAAAATCATTCTGAAATCCTTGCCCCTGGAAAATATGGAAAGAATATAAACTTAATTTTCTAACAACACTAAACCATCCAAAACTTAAATCTCGTAGTTGAAAATTCAAGGGTAGGCTGAATATCATATCTCTTGTTGATGTCTTTTTTAACCAATAAGATAAGTGTATTGCCTGCAAAGGAGATTATGTTGAAAGATAAACCTCATTTGATCACATTCCATGAGTATCTTGCTCAGCCTATGAAGTATGACTCTCGTATAGTAACAATTATATAAAATGTTTAAATTCTTATCTAAGTAAAGTCCTTTTATTGAGATTTGCATATCTTAGTGGGGTCAGGTCAATTTTGTATTCTTTGAATGTTGCTTTTCACATAACTCACTTTATTCACATCAGGTTCCAGTGTTTCCAATCTTTTTAATCTTTGATAAGATTCATAATCTGTCTCTCCAAACAATCGAACAGGTTCTCCTCTATCCCTCAGTCTGCGAATAACCTGTAAAATAAAACAATCTGAATTGTTACTTGTATGCAGAATATAGAGGAACATTTACAATTACAGTTCAATAATACATTAGACTTAAAGCCATAAAATCTTTCATTTGATACTAATTGAATAATGGATACTCTTTAATCACAAAATTAGACTAAATGAAAGACTAAATGATATAAGCAGCACTCACCTGACAGCAGATGTCAATTGAAGTAGGAGAAAGAAAAGGTGAAAATACCCAACTCGTATTAAGAATTAATGTCATTTTCAAGAGGAAAGCTCACGCTAAAAAATGGTTCAGTTATTTAAATTTTTTTAATCAAATTATTTATACACCCCCACCACTTCCACCACGCAGAGAAATAATTACAATTCTGACATTTGCTGTCTAATATTTTTAACAAAATGACAGCTGTACTTCTGCTTGAAATTAATTTGGACAAAGTAGCATCAGTTGTGTTGACAAGTTACACAAATAATGACCAATTGAAATCCTGTCAATCCAGTAAACAGAATGAAAGAAGAAAAAAGCAAAGTTGGAAAAAAAAAGAGAAATTCAAAACAAGAAAAAGGACACAAACTCATAAGGCTGAAGTATAGAAAGTTTTAGTTAAAAAGGGAAAAAAAAGTAAAAACAGCAGATAGAGATTAAATAGTGTACTCTTTCTAGTCATTACTTGTGAAAAAAAAAAAAAAAAATGACATAATTTTCTTTTTTGAGACAAGAAACTAAACATATTTACATTTACAGTGGGTCAAATAATGCTTCATGTTATCATAATGAAATTTCTCATTACAAAAATATTCAAGCACTAATTTTTATACAGAAATTATTTTCTCAGATAACATTATGTAAATGGTCAAAACCATTTGTTTATGCATATGGAGTAATACATTTCAAATAAAGGAAACTTACATCTTTTCGAGGAAGCTGCATTTCTTCTTTCTTGGCATTTTCTGGTTCTGAATTAAGCACCACAACTTTTTCTTCTCGCTTAGAAAAAGAACAAAAAGTTATTAAAGTAATAGAAGGTAATTATCTACAAATCATTTTAACTTTATACAAAAAGAAAACTCATATATATTAAATAAAACAGTCTGGTCACAACGTAACGCTTGTATGCATAGAGGTTTTATTAGTGACGAGCAGAGGTACCCAGTTGTGCTTGTATCAGCATATATTACATCAAAATAATACGAAAATAGTAATGTAGAAATTTGGCTATTGTCACAAATAGGATTGTGTTCATTCAAAGTTTCATAAACAATATTTTTAGTTTTGTATCCAGCAAAATTTTCAGGCAATTCTGACTTCCAGAAGATAGCATATCATACTTTTGAAGGTAAACCTTGTGCTATTGCAAAGTTCTGGGGGATCAAAGTTACATTAAATTATGTAGAGTAGTTGTTGTTGTTAAAGTCTAATGAGAAACTTAAATGAATAATTAAAGATTTGGTTTTGGGAATTGATAGTGTCAAATGATTGATAGGATTTGCCCCCCTCCAGTTATCCAAAAGAATTATGTTCATTTCTTTTACTGAAACATTTTCTGATGCTAAAATTGCTTCATCACACAGCCATTTAATATCGGTGTTGAACATGAACGTCATTCTTCAAATTTTTCATCTACATCTATAATTGATTTATATTTGTTACTTGGTGGCAACTTCATTTATCTTTTTCTTCTTTCATTTCAATTTAATAGCATTTTTTTGAGGAGCTTGAACATGAAAAACTTTATCAAACAATGAAATGGAAATAAACGGCTTTGAAAATATCTCAATTATTAAAAAGAAAAAAATATTTTTTTCTTTTTTCATAATCTAATTGAGGAGAGGCAAAAATACAAGATTTATTTTAAGGACTATCAAGACTTTTATAGTTGATGCTTTTTGAAATGTTAGTTTTTCAGTAAAAGTTGGACACACAAAAAAATGCAAATTTTATTGTAGTAGTTCTTTTGGACAGTTCAGGGCAAATTTTATATACCTTTGTTAATTCTTTTTTTTTCTCTTTTTAAATTTGTTGATTTAAATTCAAGATAAGACATGATTAAGTTCCACCTGAGTTTTTAGAAATTTCATAAAATTAGATAAGGAAGGAAGGTTACTAGCTTTTAAAAGATATCTTCTCAAAGATTTCTTTAAAAATACCATTTTAAGAAAATATTAATGAATAAGTCCTGAAAATTTCATCAGAATTTAATGATTAATTGATATTTGGTAGATTTTTAAAAAACCAGGGCAGGATTATTTTGCCTAAAATTTTACAGTACAACATTTTTTGTTTTTGTTTTTATGAAAAATGTAAACAACTTTTAAAAGGAGAAAATATCTAAGGTTATTGGCTGTAAAAAAATAATTTTCTCCAAACTTTCTTTTAATTAATTATGTAAAAATTATGTCAAAAATCTTTTTGATACAAATTTCTTGGCCTAAAAGATTCTAATATTATGAATTGTCCATTTTAAGATTTAAAGAAGAAAATATTCTGATGTGGGATCCAGCCCTGGCCGATATGTCTAGCTTAACCTGGGAGTTTTCACTGAACTCAGATCCCTCGGCTCTTCTTGTTAATCTGAGATAACTGCCACCATTCACCACATTGTGAATTTTTTATCTGAATAGCGGTGTTTTAGCGACCTCAGATCATTTCCACTGTGGGAGTTGATCTAATTTTGGCTGGAATCCACGCCGAAGTAAAATCACTGTTTCTGGAGAAAATAGTTCCTGTCGCGGTTCACAAAAAACACAAAAAAAGAAAAACAACGCTTTCGATTTTTTTTTTACAATTTTCTCAAAGCTATTGTCTTTATCTAGCTATATAAGTATTTACAGAAATGTGTAGAATACAAAAAGAAGGAAAAGGTCACACGAAACTTATCCGTTCATTTGGGAATGTGACAGATCAAACAGAAGATGCAAAGGAGACAATTATCGTTTCCTGGTTATCTTAAAAAAAAAGATTTGTTTATTTCAGCTTTCCTTGACTTAACGATCAGAAATTTGTAACACTCTCATGTTTAATTATCGGTTATAATTGGACCAGGTACAATTCACAGAATCATCCGGTCTTATTGAATTTTTGCTTCGAACTCTCAGTTCTAGACTAATCTTGACTTTGCCCGCAATTCGGGGACTACCCTCAATTCTGAACTATTCTTGATTTCTGATTTCCCCCTCTCTGTCTCTCTTCCCTCTCCTTCTCTCCTCTGGTCACTGTTCTTCTTCTCTCTTCTCTGGACCCAGTTCTCTGTTCTGCTCAATGGGCGCTGCGCTCTGCTTATATAAATTGGGGGCAGGGTCTCAACAATCCCCGGGTATGCTCATGAATAATGATATGTAAATTGCGCAGTTGACTGAAATTTGAAAACTCCACAGATGCTCAGGCTTTTTAAAAGGTACTAAAAATGAATCTTGGTCGCCCTGCTGATTTTTGTCCGACAAGAAACCATTAAAACAAGAGAAATCCACTTATGCTGTCTCAATCCCTGACTTGAACTTTTCCTATCAAGACCACACAGATTTCATTCCCCCTTTTATCATAAGATTCACTCAACAAATCTATCTCTCTACTCCCTGAACCATCACCTTACTCACTAAAGCCTCAATTCCAGGACGTCGGTCAAAGAAAAAAGAAATAAAATAAGATTTTAAAAAAATGATAGATAAAAAAATATAGGAATTTTCTCTACTTATTCCCTGTATTAACAAAAAAACAAAGTTAATTCCAAATCCATCCTTTCATCCATTTAATTAACAAGTTCATTCCAATTCCTTTAGAATCGTTAATTAATTCATCCACCTGAGGGGGTCTCTTTGTCACAATATGTGGAATACTTATGAGTTTTTATAAACAATGACATCATTGTTAAAAACAAAGAACTCAGACTATAACACACTGCATACGGAGACACCTTTATTACACCCCTCTTCTTACACTCTCACATAAACCAATATGGCCGTTTGTTTACTTCTGGTCCTTGAATAATGCCTTCTCTTCTCAAGAGTATCAGGGGAGATAACTTGCATGCTTAACAGTTCTTCCCCCTTTTTCTTTTCATTTCTGTAGGGCATAAGTTCTGTAAAAGAAATTAGGAAAGTGTAACAACATTAAACAGAGAACTCTTTCGGCTCAGACATGAACCCCAGGATCTTAAATGAAGGCACTCCTTTCTTTGTCAAGGAGTGGGCAATTTGTGTGTTAGTTGGTACCCAAGAGATCTCTGCAATTTCTTTTCCTTCAAGCATCTCTCTCTTTTTTTCTTTTACTATTTAAATCTTCTTCACTGTCACTGGAATCAAAATGAAGCTGTGTGGCAATCATATCGTTTAGCAAAGTTGTATTTGCATCTTTGTTGAGGAAAGAAGAATTGGATGTTATTTCTTTAGCCGAAGCAATTACATGAGGGTTTTTCTTGCAGGTTGAACCTGGACTTTTTTCAAGTAATTTCTTCTTTGCAGAACGTTGTGCATGGCAAATAACTTTTGCAAGTGAATCCTCTTTATTCCGATTCTCTTTCTCATTCATAGTTTCACTCAGTTTGTCATCAACTTCAGCATCATATTGTCTACAAGAAATAAATGCTTTTCCTGGAGTACAAATTGTTTCTCTTCTTTGAACATCAGGAGATAAAGAGTTAGGTTCTAGAGTAGATAATGATTTCATCCCATTCTTGCAGATTTTTGCTGATCTAGGATTATTGAGATCAACAAGCTGACTCTGTGCTAATGGCTTTCTGTTTGTACGCTTGGCCTTGATTCTTTCCTTGGGTGCCGGCTTATACAAAAACTTTTTAGAAATCCCAGAATTTGAACCACTGGTTTCCGATGCCATATTAAAATTTCCAACAATAGGTTTAGGTTCAGTCTTCTTGTAACGAATGCATAGTTCACAAGAATTTGGGAGTGTCTGCAAAATTTTTATAAATTCAGGATCTGTCACTCCTGCATTTTTAACTAAGTCACACAATTTCTTACTACTAGGATGACTAAATTGTCTATGTAACTTTGTTGCAATTTTAATTTTTTTTGCCGTATTTTTAGAAGAGATTTCTTTAATAAAAGGTACGTATTTGAACTTACGTTTGTCTTGTAGAGGTTTGGTAATAGGAATGTAGTAATGTCCAGATGATGTGCAACTCAATGGAATTTTCTTTTTAACATCGTAACAGTGTCATCTTCAAAATTGAGGCAAGTTCCAGCCCTTTTCATGGCGTCTTTACTCAAGAGAAGTGGAATGTCAGAGTTCACAACATCAGTGATAATACTGACTTCAATATCAGCAATAACATATGGTAGAATCACCTTGTAGAGTGAATTCAGTTTATTTCCATCGCCGAATTTAAAGGTTCTCACTCCTTTTTTTTTTACTATTTTTTTCTTTTGTGCATCCATTAATATTTCAAGAAAACATTTATACCATTTTGTTCCACAAACGGTGCTGGATGCACCACTATCTAGAACCGCAGAGCCAAGTGTCTCACCCCCAAAAATGTCTCTGCCGTTCTTACATTTTTGCTGACTCATTAAGACCACATGTGACATGGATAAATCTTCCTCTATTTTGACACCATGTTTATTCCTGCTACTATGACCATAAGGACAATCATAAGACCAGTGAAACCTGCAGCCACAATTAAAACATACTGTAATGTTACCTGTTCAGTCTCAATCATTATCATCATGTTGCACTGCCAGCACAGATCACCCTGACCCTCTTTCAGCACCAGTCTCTATTGTCCATTGCACCCAGGAGGTCTTCAAGGCTATATCCTGTATTGTCACAAATCTGTTATATATAGGTTCTTGCTGGTTGTCCTGCCTTTGCTTGTCTACATAAAGGGGTCCACAGGAGCATATCACTTAAGAGTTCGTTCTTACTTCTCCAGCAAGCTTTTTCTCCATATGTTTAGTTAGCATCTATATAGTGCATCTATATAGCAGTATCGACACGACTGCTGCTTGGAAAAAACTGCATTTTATTTCATCGATCAGATCTGACTTCCATATGACATAGTAGAGCATTGTATATCTTGGCCACTATGGATGTAAGGGTTACACCTCTTGGCTATTCCAAGTTCACTCTTCTTAGGGAAAGGGAGGATGCATCCATTTGTCTATTGTATTCAGATTATATACAGCATTACAGTATCGGAGCAGTGAGTCGTTGAATTCCCTTGTTTTTCATACTTCTGGGGATATTTCATCAAGCCCTGTTGCTTTCCTATTTTTAATTTTTCTTAGTACTGAGTTGAGTTCTTCTTGTGTAAACTGTCCTAGTTTGATGTCTAGTTGATTACTAATAATTTTTGTTATTGGTTCATGTGTAACTTTCGAAGGTTTTCCGAGTAAATTCTCAAAATGTTGTTTCTACAAGTGCATTCATTCTTCTTGGCTGGTAGCTTTCAGTTTAGCTTTCACAGTGCTCTTTCTTCTGCTCACTTTGTTTACCATTTGCCATGTTATCCTAGATTGTCCATCTTCAATTGAATATTAAATCTTATCGATCTGAGTTTGTATGTATTCTGTTTGTTCTTTTAGGTATTATATTTGATCATACAACGTGTGAAAACACATGCGATAGCCGTGCCCTTATCAGCAGACAACCAGGAGTGATAACACAGTTTCAGTAGCTCAAGGCAGTACTGCTACTCCTGGCACTACCAAGCAGCTTTTGCCACCAGACAGGGTATTTAAAAAAATTATATATATATATATATGTGCCAGATCAACTAAAAGGAGAAATTACATCGTCCATTCATCTTCATTTTTAGTGCAGTTTGTGATTTTTAAAAGTGTTTACTTTCAGCTGTTGATATCATTACGTGCTTGCAATAACCATTTCTTGATGTTATGTAATCACATGGGAATGGTGATTCCGTGTGCATTTCATTCATGCTGAAGACTTTTCACTCTCGACCAAATCCAACTTGATGCATATTGCGCTGTGGGGTCTGAAGACAATATGAGGTAACTTTCAAACTGAGGCCAGTGATTCCTATTTTTGAAAGAAACGAAATGAGTGCGTGTCCTAGAAAACCACGATAACCAACCTCAATAGGAATCATATAGCATATCCAACCCTTTTCCACGCAGTTGGCACACAATTTCTTGTATCAGTTTTTCTTCCGCATGTGAGCCTCCTCCCGGTTTTCTTCCCAGGGGAAAGTCAATTCTATGAGGAGGACACTCTTCTTTGAATTGGACCATGCTACAATGTCTGGCCTCTTTTCTGTTTGAATAATGTAAACTGGAAATTGTAGAGATGTCTTGATATCCACTGAAGCTTTCCATTCAGTAGCTTCATATTGGAATTTTTTTGTTTCCTCACAGGGCATTCACCTTCCTTGTGAAACTGAATTATGGGTTCCTTGGCTATAATAGGTCGCTGGTTTGCTGACTCTATGACCACTTCCAACATCTTGTTATGTCACCATGCGTACATCTGAAGTGATTGTGGACATGCAGATAGCGCAAGGTACTCCAATCACTTTTACACAAAAAGTTCAGATCCGAATCGGTATATCCCTGTAATTTTAGGTTGGTCGCATTTGGTAATAGATCATATGCCAAGCAAAGAAGGAAAGATATTGCTAGTAGTTCCATTGCAATTAAGGATTTCCATGATAATTCAATTAGTTTGATATCATTCCATTTTATCCAAGCACAGTGTTTGGCCTGAGTAACAGCACTGGCTATTCTTTGCTCCTCCTCAAACATCCTGACTTCTTTGCTCTTTTCCTCTTTGGAGAATACCTTGTTGCTCATTCTACCCATCCCAGCTCAATTGGTTTGAGTGATACTTATGATGTCTTTGATTCATAGGCTGCATTCCGCCTCCTGGGCGGCCTTAACGGCTGACCACTTCATACCTAATTTCATTTCTGGATATGCCTTCTGAATGGTCTCATCATTATATGAAAGCATACTTTCCCAATTTTGAATTCTTCTACCAGTGAAGATATTGGGAACTGTAGGTTTCGAGAATTGGTATATAAACCTACTTTTGAAAAACAAGGAGGTTGTTGCTATACTGTTGAATCTGCTCAACACAATATAGCACAATCTTACATCTGTAAGGGCCACAAAAGACAGGGTAGCAGACCATTTTGTTAACTCCAAGCTTTTATCTTTACAGGTAGACAAGTTTTGTCAATTGATTTAAGACCCTTCAAGGCTACTTTCTGAAATTCTGTACCCCTATGACGATCAGTCAGTGAGATTGAATAAAGACATCTGAGACTCTTTACCGGCTTCTCCATGACTGTTGGGATTGTATCACCCCCAATTTTGAAATGGATCTCCCTGACAGATCCTCTGACTAACGATAGGCTTTGACTTTTCTTTGGCTTAGCCTTCATTCTTGCCCATGTGAAAAGGTCATAATACCTTTGTAGTAAGCCATTGGCAGCAATTTTGGACAGGACGAGAATGGTGATGTCGTCCATAAAAGCTCTGGAAGAAGGAAGAGTCAGATGTTCATTTTTCGTCACTCCTTTTGACATATTTGCTGCACCTCATGATATGAGTTCCATGGCCAGAATGAAAATAAGTGGGGAAATCACACAGCCCATCATGATGCCAATCTCAAGAACCTGCCATTTGGTGGTATAGTTTTTAACAGTAAATTTCATGAAGGCGGAATTAAAGTTTTTCATTATGATTTCCCCAGGGAAGTTGAAAAAGTGGAGGGCTATTCGGATTAAGTGGTGCAGAACGGAAACATACTGGCAAGATCAAGCCAGATTACATGTAGTTCTGTTTTGTCCTTCTTGGCTGAGAGTATTGTGTTCCATATCATTTGTGAATGTTCCAGACATCTGGGGAAGCCAGGTATCCCAGCTTTCTGAACAGATGTATCTATATAATGATTGCTCATCAGAAAGGATGTCATATGGCAAGCAAGAACTCCAAAAAATATTTTGCCCTCTATATTTAGGAGGGATATTGAGTGAAAATTTGTGATACCTTTTGACTGCATTTCTCTCGGTATCCAAATACCATCAGCCAGACACCATTCCTGTGGTACAATACCATTCTTCTATATGTTAGTTAATTCATTTTGTTTCTTCTTAAGTTTCTGAGCATTGATATTGGTTGGGTTCCTCCTATTGCATAAGGATGCGTTTTTTATGCCTGCATGCTTTTTTCTATCCGCTAATGTCTCCCATGCGACTCTAGGTTTAGCTTTTTGTTTAGTTGGTATGCATTCTGCTGACGCTTCTAAGTGGGCATTGATGAAGTTCTCATATTCGTCATTCAGAGTAGGTGTTTCTGTCTCTCTCTCCAGAAGTGCATCGAATTTGTTTCTTAGTGCTAATGCATATTTCTCTCTAATATCCTTCTTGTTAAGTAAGGACCCCAGTCATAGGGTACAGTGATCATTGTTTGAGCCACATTCCTTTGTAGGCTCAGTTGTATCTTTGCTGTGACAATTCGGTGGTCAGAGGACACACCCTCGGAAGAAGAATATGCCTTGCAATTCAATGCACTATTATTCCATTTCTTATTTATAAAGATGTAGTCTGTGTTTTAGTCTTGTTTGCATAGGTCTAGGTCCATAGTTTTCCCTTTCTTTTCTGAAATTTAGTATTGAGACATGTTAATCTATTTTCTTGCATAAAATCTAATAGATGTTCCCCCATTTCTGTTTGTCGAGTTGTGTAAGCTGAATTTGTTGTTCATGTTTTTAACTATTTGGGCATTCACATTTCCACCGATGATGGGAATGTTGTGTTTTGGGATGCTACTAACAAGGGAAGATAGCTCGTTATAGAAGGTTATGAATCGTGTTTCTTCACTAATACTGGTAGGACTGTAGCAGGAGATAATTGTTGTGCTGGGGTTGCCATTAAATGTAGCTATCATCATCCTCGGTTATATTTTCTTGATGGTATTTAGTGATTTTAGGGCCAGCTCGCCCGACTCTACACGACCAAGCTGCCAACACTGATTTCGACCACGACGCTCCAGCAATGCAGCATCCAATCCACGTACAACTCGTTGTTACAGACTGTCCTAGCATTGCAACATCTGGCCCACATACAACGAGCTAGCAACTATATCGACGCACCCCCAGTTAACCCAACGTACTGTCATAACCGGGACTTCAATTAACCAACCACGACCGACACCAGCTTCCTGCAATGATCGTCCAGCTGCATTCTAAAACTCAACCGACCTCAGCTTCCCGCAACAATCGTCCAGCTGCATCCTACGACTCGAATGACCTCAGCTACCTGCAACAATCATCCAGCTGCATCCTACGACTTGACCCACATCAGCTACCAGCAACGATCGTCTAGCTGCTTCCCTTCCACTCGACCATACCAGCTACCGACATTACTCATCTAGCTGAAGACACAAATACAACTGCCACGGAATTTACGCACACGTTTGTAAATTTGACAATAAATTGTCACCTTTGTTATATTTGTTACCTCGCCTTTGTTTCCTTCATTGTCTTCGGCTGTCAATTACCAACACGCTTATACTTAAATCATTTGCGGGTTCGACATGCTTATCGGCTCCGCAACATATATATGTATGTGTGTGTGTGTGTGTGTGTGTGTGTGTCTGTCTGTTAATGTAGGTAATATCATATTAGTATAAGATTATTTTGTTCGAAATGCAAAAAGTTTTAAAATCCCAATAAATTTGAGGAGGTGAATTTCTGTTTCGATCACATAGACATTACTCCCTGCCAACTTCTTATTCAGAGAAAAAATATTACATACGAGATTAATATCTAATTCATTTATTGCAGGTGAACTAAATTATCACAACGGAATCAAATAATTCCAAAGTTAATAATAATAAAAAAAAATTTATTAAGATTACCTTTTCTTTATGATCGGAATTGTCAATAGATTGATTATTTCTATTGTAATACTCCTCTTGGTTTTTCTTCATCAGGTCCCCACGTTTGAAATATTTCTTATTAGGGGGCTAAAAATAATTAAAAACAATGTTAGCTCATTTTATAATTATAGGAAGAATTATTTGTCTTTAAATACACAAATAAAATAAACAAATACGAGAAGTCAAATTTCGTAAACAAGCACAGAAAAAAAAAGTTCAATCGTCTAATTTGAAAAGCAAATATAATTATTATGAAAATAAAAAAATACAATTTTCTTCGCGAATGAAAAATTGAAAAAGATTGTTCTTTACAATATTTCGATAAACAAAGTTGCATTTGAAAAAAAAAAAAAAGAAAGAAAAAGAAAGTATATCATTTTTATTAGCAAAAGTTTATAATTCTAAATTGTAAATAAAAATGTTAACGTGTTATTATTTCGGTTCATTTTTTTTTTTTTTTAAATTTTTGGACAATATTACATTATCATACTTACTAGCACGTTTTTTTCTTGGAGCTGGCGTTTTTTTCTCTCTATCTCAGCCTTTAAGAAATCCATTTTTGAGTGCTAAAAAATTATACAAAACTAAGCAATTTTTTTTCTCCTGGCATAAACAAGAGCGAGAAATTCTGTGTCGGTGAATGGAAGTGAAGTGAAGTGAAAGAAAAAAGAAAGCTTTTCATTGATTGGTCGAAATGGAACAGTCATTTTGATTGGTCGATTTATAAAACGGGGGTCAGTTATCAAATTTTGGCAAATATGGTGGCGTATCTACTATTAGGTCGAAATTGTTGTTATTTTATCATTTCTGTGGTCTTTCTTAGCCGTATTAGCTATACTAATGGCTTGAAAGTTGCCACGTATAATTTATGGAATATTATGTTTAACTGGGAAATCAGGAAGTTGCGGGTAGTTGAAATGGTAGGTGGAACATGAGGAAAGAACCTAAAATTTTTTCACTTTTTTATCAGCTGTCTATTTTCTTTTATCGTCATCTGTTAATCAAAAGATGCGGTTGTAATGTTTTTATTTTGTTTGTTTTATTACCTTGGCTTCAGTTCACTTTAGCATTTATAAACTTCTGTAATTGTAGTTAATTTTTTTTTCATTTTTTCCCCCTTGTTCCATAAAAAGTTAAGTTTCGCTTTCGTTTTTAAAGGTCTGAGATAGTATAGAGGGGACGAAAGAAGAGAACTTTTTGGTGTGTGTTAACATTGACAGACAAATGGCAGTGGGGAAGTTATTTTTTAAAATTTTCTTTCAGAAGATTAATTGTTTTTTATCTTTTAATGTGTATGCACTCTCAACTATATTTCCACAATAGCGTGACTGAATTGCATTTGTCTAAATGCATAATTCATATGATTACATGACTAGTACAATAAAGATTCTTTTGATAAATTTTAAAAGAAATCTGCCGAGCAGAAGAGAAATTATTCATTATCATGTAACTTGATTCAAATTGAAAATTGGGTTTCAACTTTCAATTGAATTTTTCTAAATTTTAAAATAAGTATCAGTTGATAGGCAGAAATAAATTTTGTAAATAAAATGTATATTATTAAATTTTTGATATGTTAACACTTGGTTTAATTTTTTTTTTAACGTGATCTTTTTTCAATTTCAAGTCGTTGGTGTTTTTATTCCAATTTTATTGTGCAGATAAGTGTAAGAGGTTCTTCTGAACTACTTTTCCAATAATTCATGTAAAAGAAATAATTTTTAGTTTTAACAAATATCTAGAGTTTATTAAATGTTTTTTGTTATGAAATTCAAGTCCTAAAGAAATCAATAATTTTTAAGTACCTGAAGTATTTTTCAAAAATATAAAAATTTGATAGTTGCATTATTGATTTAAGAGGTTTTACATTTTCAACTATTTAAAATGTTAATTTTATTCGTGCCACTTTATTGTCTTACTGAATTTAAGTTATTCTAGTAAGCTCATTTAAAATGCTTCCTTCAAATTAGTTTTCATTTTGTAAACCAAGCAAATCAAATTATAATCGAGTTATATGAGAAAAATTTACTCTTTTTTCTTTCTCTTCTTTGCATAGTTGTGACATAAGATCGAAAATATGAGGCACCCGCTAAGATTCGAACTCGCTAACTGGTCTGCTATACAATACGAGGGACCCAATTCTCTTCTTTTTCAGCTAAGATTGTGCTTGCTCCCCTAGAAATTTAGGAATGTTGATATACTTTAACGTTCTTTACAACGAATTCATTAGCATTAACTTATAAAAATGATGTCTCTTCATGCTGTCAGGCATCATTACGTTCTAAAGCGAAATTTTCCTTTCCTTAGACATTTAAACAAAAGTATTTGGATTGTTGAGCTATTGTCTATTGAAGTAATTTATTATTTATGCATAAAACATGTAATTTTCTTGTGATATTTACACATTTAATTATGAATAACACCTATAAAGTATTCATATAGATATAATAGGACACACACCTATTAATATAATTAAAACTTTTAATGAATTCTAAAAGTATTTGATACTTTCCATTAACATGATAGATCGTCTTAAGTATTTGAAATGTCTCTTAAACCGAATAGATTTTGGAACATATTCTATCAGAACAGTCGGTTGTGTGTACTCATTAAAAGCAAAAAGATTTGCTACCAAAACATGAATGGCATTTTTCCTACTTAAAGAAAGTGCGGTTTAACATCAATTTCTCAAACTCATTTCTTGCTAAAGTAGAAAATAAATTCTAGTTTTTTAAATTTACATGTAGGTATAAAATAAATATATTTGGTCTTAGGTGCCTTATTATAATGAGTACCAAAGGAAAACTTTCTAATAATTGTTTCTATTTTTCACTTTAGATCCAAGAAACCAACCCTGACATAATAGCATTCCAAGAAGTTCGTATGGATGCAGTCGGTGTACGGAGTCAGCTGCTTGAACTTCAAGATATGTTGGCTGACTATCATTGGATGGTTGTACAGCCTGCAAATGAAGTACAAAAGATGAAACATACCAATTGGAAAGGATGGGAACGTGAAGGTATAGACTTTTCTTACTGTTTTGTTTTTTATCTGCCATAATTTGGAATGCTTTATTTTTTTCAATTTCACAAAGTTATTGTCTGCATTGTTTTATACTCTTGTATCGACTTTTCATTCTGTCCCTAATCTATCTGAAAGTGATGATCACTTCTTGCTTTATAGCTTCTTTCAAATAATGGACCTCCATTTTTTTTTTTTTTAAAGTTTAGGTAGCTTTTCAAGTTGTTGAAGACAGTGATAAAACGACTGAATTTCACTTTTTTTTTTTTTTTTGCTAATTCTTCAACTGTAAAAATTCTGAGTTCAGCTGAATGTATGCCATCATTCAACTCAACATGATGACCTGTTTGTGATGAATCTTGGAAGCTGGTCACTTTCAATAAACATTTTAAACCTTCTTCAGCAATTTCTTTTATTCAAAGAATCTTTGCTACTAAAATCAAGACTATTTAGAATTGTTTCTGCAGTCTCTTCTAAACTTATACAGCATTAAATTAGGTTAAGTTAGTAACTTAAATTTTGGACCTGCCATTCTTTTTTGTATGTTTTTTTTTATTAGTATATGACATGGAACTTCATGCTCCATTAAAAAGGTATTTTATTTTCTATACAAATATTTATAAAAGATGTTACTCTTAATGTTTTACATAAACCATTGTTCTCACATCATAATTTAAAAAAATTTTAAAAATCAAATGTTTGAAAGTAGACTCCAGACAATTCAAACAAATTTCTGGGCTCGTCCTGAACTTACCTGAAAAGATAATTGTGCCTAAACTGTAAAGGTCTGTCCACTATGTTAATTACCCACTGCTTTTTCTACTGAATGTTGACTCATTTAAAGTGAATTAAACCAAAACATTCTTTTAACCATTATAATTCATATGATCAAGATTCTGTACTGTAGTTTGATAATTAATTTTGACTCCAAATTCTTGTCTCATCAAACTAAGTCCATGTCATTTTGAACAAGACACTTGTCCTTTGTTCTCATTTATTGCTCATTCTTGTTTTAATTTCAGGTATTGGTATGTTAAGCAAGTTGGCCATTATTAAATCAACAACAATCAGCATTCCCTACATGAGTGGACCCGACACAAATCAGAGAATAGCTCTACATGCCATCATTGGAGAAGATGAAGAAACTGCTGTCAATGTACTTACTGTTCATTTTTCTTATGACAGACAACAACAATGTAACAATGCAGCTCGAATTATGAACTACATATCAGGTTAGTTAAAAGCTAAGACTGCAAATTTAGAATTTGAATTAAGATATTAATCCTGTGAAAATCAGGACTTGGAATGGTTTATCATTAATGTAATACAGAGCAAATAGTGGACGTTTGAAATTTTTAATGCTGTAACAACTCGCAATTTGAATGCTAGCCAAGAAAATTTATAAATATTTTACCTTTTTTTCATTAATTTTTCATGTGAAGAGATTCAAACAAAATTTATCTTTTTTTTTTTTTTTTTTTTTTATGGAAAATTGTTTTTAAAAAGAATGTAAATGAAATATCTTTTCATTGTAAAAATATAATAGCGCCAGATCCACAAGTCATTACAAATTATTTATGCTTTTTGGATCACTAAGAGGTGAACAAGTGTACGTATGTATACAGCTGTACTTTTTCTGAATTCTGAATAATTCATACTGGATATAAATATATTGATGTTTTCACTCATTCAAAGTGATATTAGGTATTGTTCTTTAAAAGAAAGATATGAATCCCCCCCCCCCACTTCAATTTTTTTTTTAGTATCAGCAAAACTGAATTTGTTTAAAATGTTCTATGAAACTCAAGTTAATCCATCTATAAAGGAGAAAATTTTTTATGCAGCAAATTTGCTATTTGGAAGATTTGTTCAAAAGTTTAAAATAGGAATTATTCTTTATACTGAGTTTCTCACTCTGGTCATCATTCAGGGATGATGATTGAGAAATAAGATCATAAGGTTTTATCAACATTAACAAAACTATTACCTTGAGGTAAGTATTTATCTCCAGGTAATAGTTTTGGTGTTAATGCAAGTAAATTACACAATCAAATACTGCTAAAATTTTTATAACTTTTTTTTTTTTTTTTTTTTAAATATCTTTTATAAATGCAATTTTTTTCCTATAGTACAAAAGGTTTTTAATTTAAAAAAAATGTTTTTTTTAATTTCCATCTCTTCCAGAGAAGCGCCTTGACAATGTAATACTGCTTGGAGATTTCAACACTTATTCAGATTTTGAATGGCCTCTTCGGATATTCACTGACACAAGTCTCAAACCTGTGAATTTGTGCTATGAGATGGTGATGCCTGAATCAAAGCATTCCCAAATTATTTTATCAGATGTTTGGCAATTAAAACCAGTACATACAGATTCAGGATTAACATTTAGCAACATGGTGAGTGTTTATTTTTCTATATTATTATTGCTAGTTTTATTTAGGCAAAGAAAATATTTTTTATTTTATTTAGTTTGGATTGTGATTAAAATATCAAATACTTTCTTTAAGCTCATATCAAGTAAATTTAGGCAATGTAGCTTGTTTTGAAACAGATTTTCTGTAATATGTCCCAAATGTCATTATATGACAGAATGATCTTCATGTATCCATAATCAAAGAACTCTGAGATTATAAAACAATGTTTATATAATGCATAGTCATAATTTTCCATTGTGTTATCTAATATTTAAGACCAGGCAGGAAATAACATGGATTTAAAAACTTGAATTTTTTTTTTTTTTTTTTTTTTGTACTTTGACACAAGAATGTCATGAAAATAAGAATTCAGTTAGTTGAGAGAGAGAAAAAAAAAAACCCCAGTTACTTTCAGCAGATATGAGTTAAGCAATTAATCCATTCCATTAGAGAAAGCAAGAATTTCAATCAATGTGAAGAACACAGAATTATATCTGATTCTCTTAGTCTAAAAAAAAACAAACCCAGAAGCGATGTTCTAAATAAGTTCACCTGATAAAGTTTTAAATCAGACATAACGTCTGTTATTCCTGTTTATTTTCTTTGCATCTGATAACTCCTACAGATATATTTTTTATGTATCCTTTGTTTATTAATAGACAACCATAAAAACAAATAAAACAAAGCTATTTAAAAAAGAAAAAAGTAGCTTTTCTACCTCTAACACACCAGCTTTGTACTTCAGTGTTAAACCCAGTTTTTGCATACAAACTACTATTTCTTAAAATACAATAGGAAAGCAAATGTGGACCAAGAAAATGTTAGTCAGAGGAAGTCCAGCCTTTTATCTCTGTCTAGTTGTAGCACACTATTTCTAAACTGAATCTCTTGGTGAACCAATTGGAAGAAGCTTTATTAAGACTCATCATTTGTAACATGAGCCTGTTTTCACCATTGGAAACCATCTCCCAAATACCAACCTGTAGAAGACCAGTTAGCAAGTGGTTAAGCTTATTTTTTACTGGAGTTAGCCTATAGGAATTTGCATTAACTTTGTCATCAGTCATGTGACCAGATTTCACAGCTTAATATATCTTAGCAAATGCTTCTCAGATACCAATTACATGTCTGTAATCCCTACAAAAGCTTCACACATCTGTTCACTCTGTGTTGACCTGCCTATATTTGCAAGAGCAGGAAAAAAATCCAAATATGTGGAAAATGAAACACTTAGCATCATCTTACACTCTCTAGACATTCAGCTTTTGTCAGTTCATGGGTTTAATGGCCTTTGCACATCACTCTACACACTTCATCTGTACTATAGTTAGTTGCCTTTTGTACTCAATTCATTTCCTATTGATAAAATAGTTTGACATCTTTAATTTGCTTAGCACCAATTATTTATTAGGCATGAGATTCATTTCTATTTCTTCTGTCAAAGTAATATTCATTTTCTTGCATTCGTTTCAAGTCTAGCAACATCAAATGTAATCTTATTGTTTTAAACTTTAAGAAATGATTGGTCGTGCAGCATTAATTAGCTGCATAGAATTCATTGTTTATTTCCCCCAAAATGATTTAATAGCTATCGGTGACATCTAGTACACCTGTAACTAGCAGCCTTGTTAGGTTAGGGATATTCACCAGTGACCATGAACACTACACAAGCAGTTAGATAACCTCCCACTTTATTTTCAAATACCATTTAGATTAAAATATACTACATGCCTGGAATTTAGGTGGTTTATGTCACCATAAAAAACTCTTCTGAGCCATTCAACTCTATCAGAACAACTTACAAATTTTGTAGTTCACCAAAACTAAATTAGGCTGATACATGAACTGTTATTTTATGAATTACTCACAAGAATTAATATCAAATAATATAGTCTTAATGTTTTGGATTTAATGCAAAATATCAATGAAATCTGAAACTGAGTTATTTTTTTTAAATTTTTGGTGACAAAGTAAGAAAAGGGAAATATTTAAAACTGCTAACTTGTAAACATAAAAAGTTGTCTCACAAGGACCGAATTGGTAGTGATATGAATCAATTTTTCTTTGAAGCCTAGCTGTCATCTTTTATCAGTTATTTCATTGTCCAAATACTTTTACAATTTATCCTCCAGATTTTTAAAAGTGACAATCACTTTAAATCTTGTAATTAAAACACAAATACTATCTTATAATCTATCATTTTGATATGCACTGAACCATTATTTTATAACGAAAAAAAAAGTACCCCAGAACTTGTGCAATCTCATCAGTTTTGTAAAGTTTTAATCTTACATCTGGAAAATGAAACAATCAAATGAGTTATGTTAAAAAAAACAAAAAAAAAAAAACTTTTATTAATGATTCACAATGGATTTGCAACAAATATTAAAATTAGTATGCTTTTATCTGGTATGTTAAACAGTGTTGTACCATCACATTAATGGTATATTCATTTTTTAAAGTTATTTGTACACCTGAAATTTTTTTTCATATTTGATAAAATGATCACAGATCAAAATGTTATCAAACATTTTAATGCAAAACAATGCAGTATAAATTATATAATTGGTACTTTTAATATAAAATGATTTTTTAGCTGGAGTCAGATATTTACATGAATTCTTTACAAGGTTAAGTAACCCCATTAGCAAATATGTTGAGAAATTAAATCTGCTAAAATTGTAAGAGTATTCCAATTTGTATATAAAATCTTATATATTGAACTTCAATAAAACAAGTAAATTGTAAAGATTTATAAAATTCATACATTAATCATGACTCTTTGGCAGATGTCTTCAATACAAGCCAAGGTTTGGCATTAAAACTAAATTTTGAAAATTTGCTAAATTACCCAAAAACACAGCATTTTATTGTAATTTTTTTTTTAACTTAATTAAAAAATAAATCTTAATTTTCTTTTCTTTAGCCAACCCCAGGATATGAAAGTCGTCCTGATCGGATCCTAGTCTCAAAACATTTCCACATTGTATCCTCCAGTTTACTAGGAAATGGAGCTGTCTATAGAGAGAAATTCAAATACAACATATACTGGAATCGTCTGAAATCAGTGATTTCAAGTTCCTATGATTGCTTCCATGGCATCTATGGCTACAGCTGCATCCAAGACTGTGGTCCCCGAGGTTCCTGTCGCTGTGGGGTCTGCGTGAATATCGGCAATGGCAATAACTGCTTGCTCATTGACTGCAATGAATGCAACTCTTCAAAATTTGTAGCATTCCTTATTTTTGTGTTTATAGCTGCTATACTGATAGGTTTTACTTTATTAGCCATTCTTCAATTGATGCTAACAACTGTAAGGTCAACATCACGTACATATTGTTGTCTATGTAATCCTAGGTTGTATTATAGTGCCATTTTACATTCCAAGTTTCGAATCTTGCAACGTCTCTTCCCTTTCATCAAATCTTCAATGTCCTGTTTGCTGCTTTGTTTCCTTATCAATCTGATCTTTATTACATTTGCCTCTTATATATTTTCTTCCACCCTGCACACAGTCTTTCAAGTGATGGCAGAAGAGTTTTATCCATCAGATCATTTAATGTTGACATCTGAACTAGAACTACACTCTAGCTAATATGAAGAGAAAAAAAAAAAAAAAAAAAGAGAAAAAAGGGCAGGAATTGTAAAGATTAATAATATCTGTGATTATAATTAAAAAACCCTAAAATTCACAGTCAATTGTGTGAATGCTACCAAGAAAATAACTGGTTATATCAGTTACAGAAATTGATGCAAGTTCAAGCCACTGATCCTTTTCAGCAAACTCTGCAGACGTTACAAAAACTTGTATGATTTCTTTGAATATTATTGATGTCTTTTTCACAAATTATTAAATTTATTCCACTTGTTCTTAAAGATAGTAGATCGAGTATTAGATGATAGAGAACAGCAGAAACGGTTTTTTGTTTTTCAATGGCTTAATCAGATCTCTGCAAGTAAATTTGCTTATACATGTAATTTTTAAAAAATAAGTCACAATTAAAAGTCAATAGCTTTATATGTAGGCCATATTCAGATCACAAACCTAAAATATGTTCAAGATGATTGTTAATTTATAAATTATTTGAACCATTAACACTCGATTTGGCTGAAAATACAGGTCTGCAATGTATATGAAGAAAAAAAAATCCAGAATGTAGCTTAATTGAATTTTTGACAAAAGGCACGTTTAGATATTTTGAAGTATCACATTAAACTTTGTTTTTAAAAAAGATTGAAGAATAAATGTTAACTACATTAACTGCTTTGATTATATATAATGAATATATTTTATGAGCTGAAGATTTTTGCTCATGTCTCAAAACAATCTGAAAGTAAGATATTCTGACTCTTCATTGGATGTGATACAAAGAAGTTTTTTATATATATATATATATATATATATATATATATATATATATACACCCCCCCTAATGAACAGTAAAATCAAACCAACATATTACAAGGCTAAAAGATTAAAGTATCTATATTTACAGAATATATTCAGAAAAAACTAATCAGTTGTTTTCTATATGTTTGTTACAGTATAAAATAAATAGATAAATGAAACCATCACAAGCCTGGCCCATAAATGATAGAGATACTCTTGCTATCAGACCATTGGATTATCACATTTTCTTCCACACCTAATTCAAATGACAATAGATTTAGTTGCAACGTTTGAATTACAGAAAAAGAGTATAAGTATCATATTCATAAGAATATCAAGGGTTGGATACTTATTCTTTCTTAAAAGAAAGCAGCAGCCATGAATTTTTTGGGACAACCAAAATGTTTATATTTTTTTTGAATTATTGATGTTTTGGGAGGAACAGGTTAAAGAAATTTGAAAAATCCTGTTCTAAGCATATTAAGCAGCAAGAGAAATGTAACTATAATTCATTCTTTTTTTGGTCAGGCTGAGAACTTTTCAGCTCCTTCTGATTAAAAAATTTCCTTAAAAATCTACAATTTAGTTAATTGCCACCATTGTAAAAAAAATTAGTGCAAAAAATAAAGTTTATATATTTTGGAAATTAGTCATCTGTTCCCAATCTAAATTGTCCATTTTCACAAATGAATCACTGGAAAAAGAGGTTAAAATACACACATTAAAAACCCTCATGAATAAAATTAAAGGAGAAAGTGGTTAAATTTACCAGGTCAAGTTTTATTTTTGTATTTATTTTTTGTAGATATGCAAGTGACCATTTTCATGATTAAAATTATAAATGTGCAGGATTTTACCCACTTGATATTTTATGCTTCCAGCCTTTAAAAAAAAAAAAGGGGGGGGTAGATACATACATGTGAAAATTGATCCAGACAAATGGTTTTGAAGTTAAAAATTTTGGCAACAGGTCCATGGAAGCATTAAACTCAAAGATAGAAGAAAAGTTTAGCTGAAACCACCTCAAGCTCGCTTATAGAACAATAGATAAGCATTTTCTGTTAGCTGCCGTGTTGTCAGTTCATACTTCATATCCACTTCAGTTACGTGATCATCATCAAATTTATACCACTTGCTGTTAGTATGGAGACAATAGGAAATATAATGACCACTGCTGGTATCATGGTTGCTGAGGTGGACACAGACTGCATAGAGATCATATTTGTAAGATGGTTCCTGCTGGTGATCATTATGGTTGGTAACCAAGTCAAAAACAATATTCTTTAGGTCCAAACCAGACAGAGCGACACTGACTGGTGTGGTGATTTTTTTTGTCTCCTTTGTTCGTGAATCAAAAGTAAAACGTAAGAGTTGAATAATAAGGCATTCTGGCAATTGGTGAAGAAGACAGCGTCTTTCAAGATCCTGCTTCTCACTACCTAGTCCAAAATTGCAAGGTGTTGAAGTCCGTTGGAGGCTCAGAGACTGGCAATTGTCTTTAAAGTTAATGTCTCCAAGAATAGGGGACATGAGTGATCCAAATGGAAATGCTGATGTCTGAAGATTCATGTGAGCTGTGATATGTGGTGATAGAATGGGTGAATTAAGAGCAGTTGTGGGTGTTTTAGTTGTGGTTGATGCAAGATATTCATTTCTGGTTTTAGTGCACAAGGAGCAAATTTGTTCAGAAAGGTGTTCTACACTGCAAAACTCTGTGAAGCAGTCCTCAAGGTAAACATTGGCAGTAGGATGGGAGTCATTGGTAGGTTCTCCAATGGGGACAGGGAGAACAGCAAAGGTCTGTGTTTGGACAGATATGTGGCCTTTCCGGCTACAATTATAAGCCTCCACAAGCTGACCAGTGTACAAATCATCAATCACAGATATATTCTCTCTCTTGTAGCTTAACCAATCAAGGTCAGATAAACGCTGTGCAATTTTGGCATAACTTTCTGTATCCAAGCCTGAAGCCTTATCAATCTACATAAAAATAAATTAAAAAAATATTATAAAAAATGAAGACTTGAAAATGTGAAGGATTAACAAATGCCTTTAAATAGCACAATCTAAGCCTACACACTGTATTAGATGAAATAGTTTATTTAGGGTTGTATTAGTAATTTTTAGGAGGAGTTTAAATTCAAAAGATGAGGCATCTGATAGAAATAAAATAAGAATTGTTATAAAAAAAAAAAAAAAAAAAAAAAAAAAAAAATGAATAATCAAAGTACTTTTTAATGGAGGAATTAAATTTCTTCCATTTAAATGTTTACTTAACCAAGCAATATAATTCTATAAATAAAAATTATAAAAAGATAGAAACATTATCACTGGCAGATACATTTTTTTTTTTTTATATCTTACTTCTCAATATACATACTAGATATCACAGCTTAAATTACATTGCAAAATGTATAGTTGTGGGGAGGAACATTAAAATTCAAAACAAACCTGTTCTTGGCAGGACATTCTTAATTGTTTTATTTGAGTAGAATTAATTTCACCATAAAGTGATTTCAAACAGGCCAACTTTGAGTTTATCGTCGTCCGTTTGCAATGATCTGGGAGGAAAAAAAAAAAAAAAAAAAAAAATATCAGTCAGATAAATATAAACTTCTTAAAAATGTAAATATTTCATAGATTCCTGGGGAGGGGAAAATATGAGGAAACAATCTTTTCAAAATTAGGAAAATGTGAAATTACAGAGCAAAATCAAATTTGAATAAAAAAAATCTAAATACTTCAATGAATATCTTTCTTGGAATTCTCATGTCATACTTATAAAAATGATATTGTGGAGTTAGCTGAAACTAAAAAACTAATTTTTAGTTTTTTTTTCATAAATTTAAAGAATATTTAAAGCAATGACAAAGTTGATAGTTTCAAATTATTTCATATACCAAATTTTAAACACTTTATATTCCCATAATAGAGCAGATATCTTATTTGTTCTTAAACATTAAGAAAAAATTGCATAAATCAATTTTTCCAAAGGTTTTGCTTATTAGAAGCCACTAATGTAGATTTTATAGAGGCTCAAAAGCATAAATGTGTTTAATGTCAATTACCTGTGTATTCGTATAATTTTTACACAAAGATTTTTTTTTTTTTTTGCAAAAAATGTTTTACTACACAAAAAACTACTAGCACCAGTTTCCCCCGTGGTAATTTGTAATAAAGGCCTATAATCATCCAGCAGATTAATACTTCTATATTGACCCATTTGAAATCTTAATTCATTAATTTATTGCAATCCAACTAATGACATATCAGATTTTTAATTCATAAAAAATTGCATAAGATAAGATAGATTTTAGGAAGAAAAAAACACAAGTTTCAAAATTAAATGAATATACAAATAAAGCACTAATCCCATTTAGAAAGTTTCAAAATCACTGATTATTTTTATACATTTTTCCTGCATGAATCATTTTTAATTTTCGTCTTAAAATTTCAATGTTCAAAAATTATATTGCAATAAGCCTATTTTGAATAAATATTTTGGTAACAACAACTACATTTGAATGATTGAAGGAAAAAATTTGCAATATCTGTTAATAAAATATTCTGTTATTAAAAAATTACATGACAGCTAAGAGAATTAATTGTCATTTTAAAAAATGTACAAGTTAAACTTTATGAAAGAACATATTCAAAACCTGGTTTAATTTTTTTTCTTTACTATATGCAGATTTAAATATTCCAGGCCACTAATAATTTTATATTGGTTAAAAATTTTTTTGTCGCTGCCACAAAAGAGCAAATCCATTCACAGCTTGTGTGAAAGACAAACCAAGCTGTCAGGAAACTTTCTAATAATCTATAGATGGCTGAAATATTCAAACTGTGTCCTCACCTTCAACAGAAATTTTGTTCAAGATAGTGTGGCTTGTGGTCAGCAGCCACATGAGAAATTCTGCTGCATCCTGTTGGGAATGTTCGTTGAGCAAATTACATTTCAAGAGCTGGGAAGCTGATTTTAGCCGCTTTGTGTCGAGCACACATGTTCCCGACTGCGGCTGGGCACTACAGAGAGAGAGGATGGAAATAAACTCACAGAGGAACTGCCTCTCCTCCCTACTGCAGCCAGCCATCTGGTCAATATCAACAGCCGATAGACTACTCACCAAGAATGGTGTTCTGGCCAGGCACTGTAGTATGCAGTTCATAAAACACAGATTCTGGCCATTGTTCTCTAAGCCAGGAGGGCTTTTCGATGAAAAGCCAAATACTGACAACAGCCTTTCTGTAAAAGGAGAGTCTTTCTTGACACATGGGGAGGGTTGAGCAAGTGCGAAAGTTGGGGTAGCAAGAGGACTTCTGACTGCATTTGGCCTAAGAGGTCTACGCCTGAGCATATTGTGAGCCCAGTGGATCCTAACAGGTGATGAAAGAGTGTTGCCTGGACAAACTGTTACATTCTCTGGATAAAAGCCAGCAGAGTTACTACTGTGGTGGCTAAAAGGAACAAGTCTAGGTTTATGAGGGGACAGGATATTATTGTTGTTAACAGGAAAACAAGATGGGAGAAAAGCAGCCTGTTGACTGCAGAGATCATTGGCAAAGTTTTGATGTCCATATTGCTGGGAGACGATTGGAGTAGTGTTGGAGAGCAGATGATGATCGTAGGTGCTTACAGGAGATGGGTGCTGTGGCAGCAAGGGGTAGCTGGAAAAGGTCTGGACAGTGTTGGCACCTCCTGCAACAGACACAGGAGAAGATATAGGAGTTGATGGTTGCAGAGTTGGTGAGGAGTTCATTGTAGTGGTGTTTTGGAGTCTCTCTAGGCTCTCCTGATGCTGTAAATGTTCATCCCATCGGGTCTTCAAAAGATTCCACCAGTAAAGCAAATGAAGCTGACCAAGCAGTTGGGTGAAAAGGAATGTGCAACCAGTTAATAGCCACAGTAGATAGGGTGTGTGGTCGAGTAGATAGATAGGCAGAGATATTACAGCCAAAAATCCAGATTCATAAAACCAGATCCTCTTTTTTTCTACATCATTCCTACAAGGAAAGAAAAAAAAAAGTCAATCAGAGAACAAAATCAGAAAAGATTTTTACATAACCAGTCGTAGAAAGTATTGGTTCCAAATTCCTTGGAGAAAAATAAATCAAGTTCATAGTGTTTGATTTAGTTTGATGGCATATCAACCATTGGACGTTATTAATGCCAAATCAATTTTTATACATATAAACAGTTCTATTTTTAACAATTCAGTTTAGCATACAAAAACAGTTCTATTTCAAACTTCAGGGCTGTAGCCACACCATCAGATGGTTTAATGTCACATCCAGGACACAACTAATTGATAAAAAGCTTCTGTCTGGAATTCAGTAAGAAAAAGACTAATATCCTATTAGGATGACACTAGCAAAATGTTTGGCAAGAAAATCTTGACAATCTGTCATGGTTGCCAGATTTTGCAGTGGTAATCTTTAGATTACTATTTATTCCAGTCTCTTCAGAATTTTCTTAAATGATGAAATATTAGTACTTTGGGAGAGTGCAAAAAAGCACTAGGAAGAAGAAATTGTAAGTGAAATTAGCTGTATGATGACAAGATAAAACAGTAAACATGCTGTCTAGTACAGTTAGTGTTAATATGTCAAACTGAAACTGTTTGGTCAACCTATTACTTCATATTGCAATTATTTTCATAAGGTTTTCCCCCTTATATATTTCAATGGCTTATGGGTATTGAAGTATTAAGTAATCATAAACTTTGTCATTCACATCAGATTCTGTACAAAGATCATATAATAGTTCAACTGCACAATGATTTCCATATACTTAACACATCAGTTATTAAAAAAACCTTTAAACTCTTGAAATATTATTTTTAGATGAGCAAAATTCATTATAAAAAATAACTAAATCCATGGAAAATATCAAATATTCACAAAACTAATTTTCAAAATAAATCCATGTCAAGTTGATAAGCCATTCTAAAATTTCTGTACGGTAGAACTGAAATTCATTTGGTCATGATATTGCAGCTAAAGATTTTTCAAAGCTTTTTGCTCTATGATACCATTCAATTATTTTTTATTCAGAAGCTCAATATTGTCAAATACCTTCACAAAACAATACAAAATCTTAATTTTATATATGGGTGAGCCAAAACATTATGAATGTCTATCTAAGGTGTTGGCTCTTCAGCTTTTACCTGATCAGGCATTGACTCTACAAAACCTCTAAAGATTTCCTTTGGAATCACCAGGATATTAATATGTCCTCTGGCTGCAGATAATGGGAATTATTCTGTAAACTTGTTGATCAAAGACACTCCTTCCTAAAGTGGTCAAAAAGATAGAAAATTGGATATTGTGGTGGCTAGGATAATACAGTGAAGTTTTAATGCTCCCGAACTCCTATAAAATTCATACAATGTGGCATGGTGTACAGTCCACAGCCCAAAAGTGCCATATCCAGTCTTGAATGATATTGAAGTAGATGGTTATTAGGACCACTATAAAAAAGGGTCAAAGTTATCTTCCCTTAACCATTCAAGGAACAGTTCACCCTCAGCTAATAGGTGCATGCTGGGATACAGAAAGGAAATTTCCACTATGACACCTGGAACGCGGCACGCAGGACTTTTCAAGACACTCAATGACTGTCTTTATCTAATTTTAACAACCGTTAGCTGTACTTATTTCCCACAAAAATAAATTCCCTAGTTTATACCCAATACTCGGCGAGTGTGTTATTTTTCTGTAACAGTTTAATTTTGTTATGTTAAAAACATAACAATGGCATACACAGAGCCTAAAGTATGTGACACAAATGGTTACTTAAGACTGTGGCCTCCAAAGGAACTCTCCACAGTACGTGATAGCTTTTTTTATTTTTTAAAAATTGTTTATATCAGTTAGTATACCTGTGCAGTCAAAAATATAATATTTATAAAGTATAGATTGATTTAAGATTTTGGAGTTTTAAATTATCAAAATCTATAACTTTTTGAAAGATAAGCACTTTAAGTTAGAAAAATTGGACAAAAAAAAAAAAAAAAAAAAAAAAAAAATACACGAGGAAAAAAGTGAGAAAAGTTTCCTGAAAATTTTTGGACACCATATTGCATTTTCCTTTATAGTAAAAAACATTCAAGATAAAGCTATGGAATTTTAGAATTAAAAAAAAAAAAAAAAAAAAAAAATTTTTCTTTAATTCAGGTTTTGCCAAGATCTAATACATTTTTGAAAAAATTCTATTTTCCCCCAATTTTTCAAAAAAATTGCTGGTTCATGAATAAATCTGAATAAATATATACTTTCATCCTATATGTTAAAACTTTGATGAAAAAAGCAAGTAATATTTCTCAAAGAGACTGTTTATAATATAAAAGATTTATTAAGTTATTCTCTTAAAATCATAAAAAGCAATATTTCTTTCACAAATTAAAACATTCAAGCTTCTATTTATAAGTCAGAAGTATTTCCCTTATCCCAATGAAAATTTTACATTAAAGCAGTTAATGGCTTGAGATAATCCCAGGTCTGCTGATTTTTAAGATAAATCTGTAGATGATGTGTGCTTTTTATGGCGATTACAAATAAACTACTGGACATGAATTTATAAAAGAAATACTTGAAAAATCAATAAAAGTGTTTTATCGGTTCATGATTGAAAGGAATTTTTACAACAAAAAGTTACTATGCCACGGAAGCTGAACTTAGTTTTGTCGTAAGCCATTCTCTAAGTGACCAATCTAAACTGTTAACAGACTAAATAGCATTCTTTATTTTCATGCCAAATTTGAGATTCACATTACTGTAAATTTTTGTAAATAAGAAAATTATATACTTTCTCGTGCGAATGAATTATATCCAAAAAAAAAAAAAAAATAAATAAATAAAATTTAAAAAATGGGTGTTTGAGTATTCATTTTTTTCTTCCGTTTCATCAATAAAATTTATAAAATAAATAAGACACACAACCCTGATAAACTTGTAGATAAATCAATTACTTTTTATTTGATGTTTGACGAGATTTTATAAGAATTCTTCAGACAGAATGCACCAAAAGTGCAGAAAACCAAGATTCATTAAACCAGAACAATGTTTCAATGATACAATAAAAGCTGAAGCCCCGTCATGAAAATTTTAAATTAAGTTTGTGCAAAAATATAGCTATAGTTGTTTTATATATATTTTTAAACTGTGTCAGAACTATCAAAATAATCTTTAGAATTAAATTTTACATGTTTAATATATCTAATTCACTAGAAAAGTTTTATAAAGTGTTAGTTTAACGTTTCCTCTTAATTTACATCATTTTAAAGAGGACAGAGAAAAATCTTTTCAGAACTTTAATTTTTCAAAATTTTTGTAATACTATTGAAATTAGTAAACATTAGACTTATTAGAATCCAAAAAACCTAAGTAAACATAAAATAGAATGCCTATAAGAATGCTAAGAAACATAAAAAAAAGTACTTTAATGAATTAATAAAAAAAAAAAAAAAAAAAAAAAGTTAAAAAAAAGTAGTCATGGACTTTAACAAAGTTAAAACTTAATAATGAAAAATGGGGAGAAAGTAAAAAAAAAAAAAAAATTTTTTTAATAGCCATGGGAAGCAGTATAGTGGACATAAGGGCAAGCGGATAAACCCTCTGACAGTTCAACGCAATGCCTAACCCGGTCCTGGGCATATGAACCCTACGGTTTAACAGCCTGGATTGATTAGTTTGATCAGGGAACTGCTGCTGCTCATCTATAAGAGTGGTTTCTGTAGATGAGAATAAAAACAGCCATCAAAAGATTACCATGACCAACCCTCAAACCACATCGCTCTTCGTGCGGGTAAAAAAGGGGTGCGTCTTGCTGAGGTTGGAGCCCTGGCCTCAGTGTTTGAAAAATCTGCTATAGAGCTCAAAAGTTACTAAAATGCACATGAACAATACAAATAGTGACATTCAACATTAGAACCTTAAATAAAATAAGACAACTATTAGAGCTGACTGTATCGGCCATAGATCATAACAGACATAATATACATTCAAAAATACAGATACACACATAGTGAGGATATTAAATATGATACTGGCAATAGATGGACGCTAGCCACTGCATCAGCATGAAAAACTCTGTCAATGTCATGATAGGAGGTGTAGGTATGCTTATAGGACCACAAGCCCTAAAATCACAAAACAGCATAGAGAAAATACAAGCTAGGACGATGGTAGCTACTTTTAATGGCAACCCCAGTGCAACAATCATCTCCTGCTACGCCCTACCAATATTAATAAGGAAACTGAACTCATTGCCTTCTATGATGAGCTATCCTCTCTTGTGCGTAGCATCCTGAAACAACATTCTCGTCATTGGCGGAGACTTGAATGTCCAAAGCAGTAAAAATGGAAACCACAAATTCAGCCTACACAACTCATCAAACAGAAATGGACAACATCTAACAGATTTTACAATAGAAAATAGATTAACATGTCTCAATACAAACTTTCAAAAAAGGGAGGGAAAACTATGGACCTACACATATACAAACAATACTAAAGCACAGATAGACTGTCTTTATAAAAAAGAAATGGAATAATAGCACATTGAATTGCGAGGTTTACTCCTCATTTGAGGGTGCGTCCTCTGATCACCGAATTGTCACGGCAAAAATACGACTGAGCCTACGAAAGAATGTGACCTGAACAACGACCACCGTACACTATGACTGGGGCCCTACTTAATAACAGGGATATTAGCGAGAAATATGCATTAGCACTAAGAAACAAATACGATGCACACTTCTGGAGAGAGAGACAGAAACACCTACTCTGAATGAAGAACATGAGAATTTTGTTAACGCCCACTTAGAAGTGGCAGCGGAATTAGTTCCAACTAAACAAAAAACTAAATCTAAAGTCCCATGGGAGACATTAGGAGTTAGAGAAAAGCGTGCAGACGTGAAAACTGCCACCAAATGCAATAGGAAGAACCCAACCAATACCAATGCCCTGAAACTTAAGGCACAAAATGAATTAGCAAAGATATACCTAAAAGAACAGACAGAATACATACAAAATCAGATTGATAAGATTAGAGACTTGGTTGAAGATAGACAATCTAGGATAACATGGCAAACGATAAACAAAGTGAGCAGAAAGAAGAGCACTATCAAAGCTAAACTGCAAGCTACCAGACAACAAGAACAAATATACCAGTGGAAACAGCATTTCGAGAATTTCCTTGGAAAACCTCTGAAAGTTACACATGAACCAATCACGAGAATTATAAGTAAGCAATTAGACATCAAACTAGGACTGTTTATTCAAGAACTCAACACTGAAAAAAATTAAAAATAGAAAAGCAGCAGGGCTTGATGAAATACCTCCAGAAATATGGAAGATCAGACAATTCGACAACATACTGCTCCGACACTGTAATGCCATATATAATCAAAACCCTATAGACAGATGGATGATGGGATGCATCCTCCTCTTCCCTAAAAAGGGTGACCTCAGATTAGCCAAGACCTACCGAGGTATATCACTTACATCCATAGTGGCCAAGATATACAATGCTCTACTATGTATCCGTATAGAACCCAAAACTGACAACATACTTAGGAAGAACCAAAATGGCTTTTGGAGGAATAGATCCACAATGTCACAAATTTTGACTATCCATTGAATTCTTGAAGGTGCATATGCAAAAAACCTAGAGGCAACAATATTATTTGTTGACTTTATCAAGGCCTTTGATTCCATTCACAGAGGAAAGATGGAGCAAATTCTACTCGCCTAAGGCTTACCAAAAGAAACTATTGCAGCCATAATGATGCTCTATAGAAACACCAAAGTAAAAGTCTGTTCTCCGGATGGAGACACAGAATACTTCGACATTGTAACAGGTGTACTGCAAGGAGACACATTAGCTCCATACCTCTTCATCATCTGTCTAGACTACGTCCTTAGAACATCTATTCATAAAATCAAAGAAAACAGTTTCAAGCTAACAAAGGAAAGAAGCAGAAGGTACCCCACAAAAACAATTACTGACATCCACTACGCCGATGACATAGTGCTTCTGGCAAATGCCACCTGCCTAAGCAGAAACCCTGCTACATAGTCTAGAACGAGCTGCTGCAGGCATAGGCCTCCATGTCAATGCACACAAGATGGAATATATGTGCTTTAATCAAACAGGCAACATCTCCACACTAAACGGTAGTTCTCTGAAACTAGTTGACAAGTTCACCTACCTAGGAAGCAGTGTCTCATCAACCAAGACAGACATCAACACACGACTAGCAAAGGCAAGGATAGCTATCGATAGGCTATTGGCCATATGGAAGTCAGACCTGACTGATAAAATAAAATGCAGTTTCTTCCAAGCAGTGGTCATGTCAATACAGTTATATGGATGCACTACATGGACGCTAACTAAATGTATGGAGAAAAAGGTTGACGGTAACTACACAAGAATGATGTAAGTAATATTGAACAAGTCCTGGAGGCAGGACCCCACAAAGCAGCAGCTGTACGGCCAACCTACCACCCATCATGAAAACTATCCAAATTAGACGAACTAGACATGCGGGACACTACTGGAGAAGAAGGGACGAGTTCATAATCGACGTACTCCTGCGGATCCCTTCACATTGCCGAGCAAAGGCAGAACAATTAGCTCCAACCTACATACAGTAGCTCTGTGCCAATATGGGTTGTAACCCTGAAGACCTGTCGGAAGCAGCGGATGATAGGGAGGGGTGGTGAAAGAAGGTCAGAGATATCCATGATGATGATGACTTGAAGCTTTTAATGGAGGTGCCCGTGGTGTAGTCGTTATTGTCGTAGGAAATGGACACGGCGACACGAGTTCAAATCCTGGACGAGACTGATCACATTTCACATAGCACTAATACCCTTGGGAAAGGTATGAATCCAATTATTCTCCCTCCAGCTATGGGTAAATAGTAGGGCAGACTAGGTTCTTCAGCCTTGGTTAGGCAACTAGTCTAGAAGGAAAACTCTGAATTCAAACCTGTTAAACTCCGCTTAAAAATTGACCTTGTGTCATATCCTGCCCGAGCGGAGGGGTTGGGAAATAGTATGACTTGAAGCTTTCAGATTTTCTGATAGAACATTGCAATTGGGTCTTAAGCAAAAGCTCATGAGGAATCTAAATTACCCTATTGCACATTTTTACAATTTGCTCGAGATATTTGTGCACATGACACATGAAGTTTTGGTACCAAATTTCTGGTGCTTTGACATGAATCCAATAGTCTCTTTCACAAGTTCTTCATTCAGAGTAGATTGTCTCACAGAACAAGACTTGTTGGTTATGTCACGATATTTTAAACCACAGCTGACATGCACGAACCTTCACTGCAGGTGTATCATCGTCATCAAATTGTGCTGACAGCACAGTCCCTTGACTCACTCACCATCCATCGTTCATGGCAGTGTCTGCACAGAGCAAATATATGAAAGTCTTTGATGGTTGGTAAATATTGGTGTTGTTAAGTGTAGGAGTCTAAAAGAGAATGTACTTTATTAGTTCCTCTTTAGTACAGGCTTACTTAGATGGTTTGTGAGATAGAAGATAAATGGTCGTACAGCTGCCGATTTGTAGGGTGCTACTTCCAGGATTTGTTCAAAACAACATGCAGCATCTTTGTGTAGTTCCCATCTAGCCTTTTCTTCATGTGGTTCATTTGAGTCCAAGTGGTGCAGTCATACAGTAATAATGGTGCAGCCACAGCTAGGAAGAAATCCTGTTTATTTCATCAGATTTCTATATCATTAACAATCTGTCAATAGCAGTCTACAACTTCCCTATGTCTATGTTGATATGGTATGGCTATTGTTGAGGGTAAAAGGAGCAAAGGGGAATCATGTTATATGTAGTGATCTGATCTCAGGTGAAGATCAGTCAAAAAGTCATAGAGCAGAACTGAAAATGGTGCAAACAATGTTGGCTGGGAGAGGCAACAAATGGTAGCTGAAGATGATATAAAGATACTAGCTAGGGTGGTCATATGCTACAGATGCAGAATAGCCACAGGAAAGAAATTGACGGGAGTAGATGATAGAGGCTATTAAATACTGGTGATCAAATCAATTATTTGCCAGGTAATCACAAGTTGTTTGCTTTTGAATTGTTTAGCAGAGCAAGGGTGGAATAGAAAGAAATTGTCAAGCTGAGGTACTAATAAACATAGTATAACAAAAGCTATCAATGTTTGGGTTTTATGGCATATCTACCCTTGTAGTTCATTTAAAGCCAAATCAGTTTTTATACAAATAACACATCACTCAATAAGTCCCAGGCCTAACTGATAAAACTTTTTGGCAAAATTTGACTTTATTCATCAACAGTCTCCTTTTAGGATGATACACGGATTCCAACTTTTCTGTAACAATTTGATGCCTTTTTTTGTAGAACGATTTGTCTTTAGCCTCAAAATACACTTCAATTTCTGATATCACCCCTTCATTGGAGCCAAATCTCTTTCTCAGGAACATTCTTTAGTCGTCAGTGTGAGCCAAATCTGGAGAATAGGGTGGGAGCAAAAGAAATTCGAAATGCAATTCATGTAGTTTTGCCATTGTTACGATCGACTTGTAACATGGTGCATTGTCTTGGTGAAAGAGCATTTTTTTCTTCATTTATGGGCATTTTTTGGCAATTTCTTCCTTCAAACACAGCAATAATGCTATATGGTATTTGCTATTGATGGTTCTTTCTTTCTCAAGGTAATTGCTGAACAAAATAGCTTGCGCATCCCAAAACACAAAAGCCAAAACCTTGCCTGCTGATATTTGTGTTTTTGGTCACTTTGGATGGCTTTCATCTGCTGCTGTACACTCAGCTGATAGCTGATTTGACTCCAAAGTGAAGTGCTGGATCAATGTTTCATCCATAGTCACATATTTATGCAAAAACTCTTATTTGTTGCATTCAAACAGTTGCAAATAATGCTCTGAATTGTTGACATGTTGTTTTTCATCAACTGTGAACAAACACAACACCCACAGTGAACACAGGTTTCTCATTGACAAATGTTCATGCAAAATGGTGAATACTTGGCTTTCTAATATCTTCAATTCCTCTGCTATCTCATACAAGTTCAATTTATGCTCAGCCAAAACGAGTTTGTGGAGTTTTCTGGTGTTTTCCAGAACAAATGCTGAATTTGGGTGACCCAAGTATTTAGTATGATTCGTGTCTGCATGACCGCATTTTAAGTCAGCATACGACCTCTTAAACGCTGTTTCCAAGAGAGCCGAGTTTGAATAAAACTTAACAAGCAATTGCTTCACTTGAACAATATTTTTTGCCATCAGAAAGCAACACACAAAATTCAGATTTTTCCATTGTTTTAAAAATTTGCAATGGTAGTTTCACTTAAATAATAGTAATTTGAGAACTAATAAATCTGATGGTTGGTTGGTTGTTTGGGTTTTATGGCATATCAACCTTTGTAGGTCATTTAACGCCAAATCCATTTTCATACTAATAGTTCTATTTCAAACAATTCAGTATAGGATAAGTACACAGTTTAAAAGTACAGTTTAATTCTGAAAAACATTTCTATGTCAAGCTATTCAGTTTAGCATAAGTATGGATTTTATTTAGACACAGTTAAATGTCAAAACAGTTCTATATTAAACAAATCAGTTTAGTGTAAGAATAGCTTCAATGTCAAAAACAGTTCCATTTCAAACAATTCAGTGTAGCATAAAAACGCAGTTTAAATGTAAGTAAGATTTAATTGTCAAAAACATTTATATTTCAAACAATTCAGTTTAACACAAGTATGCTGTTAGTTCTATTTAACCCATAGATAGGACCCTATCAGGTGCTACCACTCCGAGCCAAAGTGGACCTAGGAGTGATGGCAACCAAGGGGTACTCTGCATTCCCCAAAGCCCCAGCATCACTGGAACCACACCATCAGATTGTTTAGTGTCATACCAGGACACACATTGGGAGGGGTCTTACCCCTCTGCAGAGGTGCAGTCGGTGTATTCTACAGCCATAGCCGAATGAGCAATACACAGAGTTAAATGTCAAAATAGTTCTATTTCAAACAATTCAGTATAGCATAAGTCCAGTTAAATTCTATTTGACCCCTTGATAGGACTATCAGTTACTACCACTCTGAGCCAGAGTGAACCTGGGAGCAATGGCAATCAAAGGGTACTCTGCATTTCCCAAAGCTCCAGCACAACTGGAACCCCACCATCAGATTGTTTAGTGTCATATCTAGGGGTCTTACTCCTCTACAGAGAAGTGGATGGAGTATTTCAGAGGCCCTGTTGAATGGGCAAATGTACTGAAGGGACTGCAAAAAGGGGTGGCGGAAGAGACCCAGAAGGACTATGAGCGGGAGCTCCACATGTGGATGAGCAATGGCTGGTTTGTGGCATACCCGGAAGAAAGACTGGAGCTTTCCAAAGGGCTAATTTCCCTGATGGGCGTTCTACAGCAGAATAAATCAAAAATACATCCAGTGATGGACTTCTGAGAACTTGATCATCATCTTGACGCGTTCATGGCCAATGCAGATGTCTGCGTGGATGGTGGCAGAAGGGTTCCAAAAGATCTTTACTGGATCTTAGGAGATTGTACCTCCAGGTAAGTGTCTATGAGACACTGTGGCCATTGCAGACTGTGAAGATTGATGGAAAACGATACTGCCTGACATGTTTAGGGTTTGGCTTAAAGAGGGCTCCCCTTATCATTAAGGCCATTATCAGCACAGTGCTGTCTCAGGAAGAAGCCACGGGCCGTGCTGCATCCACGTACATTGATGACATCTATATCAATGAAGATGTTCCCGCAACCAACACCAGAGAACACCTGAATTGGTTCAGGCTTGAGTGCAAGGACCAAGAATGGTTGGAGGATGGCGCACAGGTACTGGGATTGATGGTTGCAATGGAATAAGGTGAATTGCAGTAGAGGCATGGAAGTGTGGTTCCTGACACCCCGGATGTCCCATGATGCACAGTGTTCTCCTTATGTGGTAGGCTTGTTGGTTGGTATCGTGTGGCTTGCAGAATATCCAAGAGGAGAGCAAGTTCAGTCATGAAGGGCTGAGATGATGAAACAAGGGACACCCATCTCCAGCATATATGAGTGTGGATTCTGTTCAGCAAGATGATTCAGCCCATGGAGATTGGTGTTTAGATGGCTGGTAGCTGGATGTGTGGGTCGATACCAGTTCTCTAGTGACCAGAGTAGTTTTGGAGAGAGACACAAAACAGTGCTAGAGGATGCTTGCTGGCAGCAAGCAGAAAACAACGCCCAACATATTAACCTAGCTGAACTCGATGCTGTGTTGAAAAACATCAATTTGGCTCTCCAGTGGCAGGGCAAGGTGCTGCACATGAAAACTTATTCTGTGTGCATATATCACTGGGTGTCAGACACTAACTGGCAGAATGCGAGTGCATACCAAGACAGCAAATGAAATGCTCATCAGGAGGTGGCTAAATACTCTCAAGGATCTTGGGAAAGAAAGAATATGGGCTGACTGTAGAGGTGAAGTTGGTTCTATCGACCACCCAACAAGGGTGTTGCAGTGATGGTTTAAAGATGAAGAAGGACAACGGACTCAGGCCATTGATCAGTGCTGTCCCCGTGGATGAGATAGATGTGGACCAAATCATGTCCATCCACAGAAACAGTGGACACATGGGAGTGCGGCACGCCACTTACTTTGTCAAGAGAATCTGCCCGATGACAACTAAGTTAGCCATATGGATGGGCAAGGAATGCCAGTCTATAGACACAGCACTGATTCACTGGGAAAAAAGAAAGCTGGAGATGAACAGGAACTGGCAGAGGCAAGGGATGGACATCACACAATATGGTACCCGCCAATTTTTGATGTTCACAGATTGTGAACCATCATGTTTTTCAATTTGGAAGCAATTAGCAAGACAAGACTCGGCAAGCGTGATTCGCCAGTTGGAGGTGGAGTTCTTCAAGCACAGTCCACCACACAAGCTCCTCACAGACAACACAGCCTTCTGCAGCAGAGAATTTACATCTCTCGTGCATGAGTAGGGAGTTAACTTGCGCCTTCGTTGCACACATGCCCCCAACTGGGAATGGTATAGAAGAGCAATGTCATCACACTGAAACAAATTGCAGCCAAGATGTACTGTCCCATCCAGAAGGCTGTCTACTGGTACAATGTCACGCCCTAAAACAATATATCACTCCACACTATGCTTACCAACGGTATCTATCAATACAAAAGTTAGGGTAAAAGGGGTTGACACCCTGACATCATCTTCAGGTTCAGAGTAAAGCTCTTACCAGGTCGGAGATTGCATGTGGGTCAAAGCGCTGCAGAGTCGGTATACCACATAATTCGGCAGGAGTCAGCTGACGAAAGTAAACAGCCCAAAGTCCTTCCTGGTGAACGGGATATCCTGCCATGTGAAAGATCTGTGCCCATGCCATAGCCTCACCACATCTGAAGAAGACTCTGATGGCACATCTAAAAGTGGGTCAGAGAGTCTACAGCATGACAATAAAGATCTGGAATCTGACAACTCACCCAAGGAGGGAGCTGAAGCAGAAACCCCACAAAGCACCTGTCAAAAAAGACTGCTACCAGGCTGCCACCTTTGTGATCATGAAGTCAAAGGTGGGGGGAAGAGAGAGAGAAATGACTACATCAGAGTTCAAAACAAGCGAGAACATGTATTGCATGCAGGGTGCCGACAGTCAGAAACATGATCATTCTTGGAGGTGTGATTTATAAAACACCTGTCTTGTCTTGCTAGAGACAAGATTTGTAACATATGCAAATTTCAGCCAGCCAGAACTGGCAAAAATGAGGAATATTAGTAACAGAGTTGTCTTAGCTGTTTTGTGGACTGCTAGTTTAACAGTGGTCAAAGTCCAATTCTCTCAATGCAATTGACCTTCAGCCACCATCTAGTACCTATAATATGAAAAGGGTCGAGAGTTTGCCACAAGTGCAGATTGAAGAATATGGTCGAGACTGAACATAAGTGCTAGGGCTTGACACAACCAGCTGATTGATTGGATTGGACCTCTCTGACCGCATACATGCCCAATCTGTATGGGCCAAATTGGAGTGTTGCAAGTCACTTGACCAATTGGTTGCAGGGTCAAGGACTGATCAGCTACCAGGATCCTGTCCTTGAGTATTACAGATTACCATCCATGACCAACAGGTGTACGTTGAGGGGGTAAGAACCTCCCCTCCTCAACAGAGATGCAGTTGGTGTATTCTACAGTCCCAGCCAACAGGGCAGTACATTATATATAAGTTAGAAATCACCATGACAAGAAAATCCGGCACACATTTACACGCGACATACGGAGCACTGAACAGCTGTTTTAACCTTATTAGGTCTCATCAGCAGTGCACACCGTGATCCCCACCACTGGAGATTGAATCAACAAGCACAGTATGCAGAAGCTGAAACTCTACCACTAGGCCACCAGTTCATACCACGTATAAGCAACGCCGAATTAACAAGTCATGGTATGGTATTTTCTTGTCATGGTGATTTCTAACTTAATATATCAATTCCTCCATTCATCATTTTATATATATAAAAATCAAACAATTGAGAAATGGAGACTGCATTTGACCCCTTCCTCAAGAAAGGTGATCTCAGAATCACTAAGAATTACAGAGGCATAACTCCGATTGCTACAGTTTATAATGCTCTATTTATCAACTGAATCAAACCTGAAGTCAAAAAAAAAAAAAAAAAAAAAATCTGAAAGTTTTTTTTTAGAAAAAAAAAAACAAAAACAAACCAATTCACAACTTCAGATTCTGACAAATCATTGAAAGAATACATGCAAAAAATCTCTAGGTAACATTTCTGTTCATAGATTTCTTCAAAGCAGTTTATTCTATACGCAGAGGGAAGATGAAGCAAATATCACTAACATATGGCCTTCCTAAAGCAACTGTTACAAACAATGATGCTTTACAAAAACATTAAAACAATGGTTCACTCTGACTTTTTTGACATTGTCACTGGAGTTTTGCAAAGTGATACATTAGCACCAGTTTTGTTTATAATCAGCCTAGACTGTGTATTTTGAACATTGATAGAGCTAATAAAAGAAAATAGCTTTGCACTAAAATAAGGCAAGAAATAGATGATATCCTTGAGAAACTATAACAGGTGCAGACTATGCTGATGATCTAGTGTTTCTTGCAAATACACCTGCCCAAGCCAAATACCTTTACTTCAGAGCTTAGAGTAAGCAGCCTCAACATGAATGCAAATAAAGCAGAGTTCATGTTCTAAAAGGAAAGGAGTCATCTCCACTTTAAGTGACGTTTCTAAAATCAGTAGACAAGTTCACATACCTCAAAAGCAATATCTCATCTACTGAAAGTGATGCCAACATATGTCAAGTAAAGGTGTGGACTGCTATCTACAGGTTATCGACCAGATGGAAATCTGATTTCTCCAATAAAACAAAATGGGATTTCTTACAAGCTGCGGCTGTGTCAATATTTTACTGTATAAATGTTAAGAAAACAAATGGAGAAAAAGCTCAATAGGAACTACACAAGAATGCTATATAATGTTTTGAATAAACACTTTACGAAACACCAACTATACACAGCCACTTATCTCCCATCTCACAAACCATCCAAGACAAGATATATAAATTTTTTCGGATGCGAGATAGGTTTGTACATTCTATTAAAATATGCCTAACAGTGTAATGGTTTCCGCATCGACATTTAGGAGGAGGTTCTTCTTTTAGAATTAAGTTGTGCGTTAATCTAGTGTGGCCTATACGTAGTCGAGAAAGAATGGTTTCTTCTTTTCTAGTATTACTAGCTTCACATTTTCTTTCTGTCAGAAGAGGCTCTATTTGGTGGAGCTTGTTTTGGGCATTTTCATCCCACAATTGTTGCCATCTTTTTGTGATTATTGGTTTGATTTTATGTTTCAAGTCTGTGTATGGTAGTTTGGAGGTTTTGTCAGGAGGTATGTTAATTGCAGCTTTAGCCAATGAATCAGCTTTATCATTTCCCTGGATTCCCATATGGCCTGGAATCCATCAGAATATGATTTTTTTTGCTCTGTCTTAGGGCGTGGAGTTTGTTTAATAGGTTGACGATTTGAGGGTTATCGAGTTTTTGTTTTTTTATAGAGTGTAGAACTGATATGGAGTCTGAGTAGATAATGAATTTCTTAGCTTTGTTATTTGAAATGATTTTAAGTGCCAAATTTATTGCACAGATTTCAGCTGTAAATATGGAAGCTTCTTTAGGAAGGGATTGTTTCATAGTTTTATTGTTTAGAACTGCTCCACACCCAGTTCCATAGTTGTCCTTGGAGCCGTCTAATTAGGAAGGTTGTCTTGGATGTTATGGAGGTTTTCTTGGTATATTAAGGGGTGTGTTTTCTTTTTTGAGAGTTTGTTTAAGTCTAGCATTACCTCTGACTTTTCAAGTAGCCAGGGAGGGGAATTTAGCTGTACTGTATCATGAATATTTTTAATAGAGATATTTGCATTTTCCAGAATAGGTTTCATGCGGAGGCCAAAGGTTTTTATGGCCTTTTCTTTTACGTTAAATAGGGTTTGATGTTTGGAGTTAAAAATGCAGTCATGAGCCGGATTGGTTGGTAGTGACTTGAGGCCAGAGTGATCTCCAATGATGAAGCACATCTGACCGAGCCACGCAGTTGACAACACGGCCGGCCGAAGTGCGACCCAACAACTGGAGAGGCGCACCAAACACGGGAGTTTGACCAACCCCGTTTCATGTATTGCTATTTAACATTAATAATTCTATTTATCAATGTAGTGTAGGAATGGAAGGTCCAATTAGGTAAATAGGGTCTTCTAGAGAAACATAGGACATAAGTTAACTACTCCCATGTTATAAAAACATCCTACTGGCCAGAGGTCAAGTGTGTATATCTTAGTCTTTATATCAAAACATTACAAGGATTTGTTGTGGTTACTTTACATGGTGCTATGAACAGGACTTGGTAAAACTATCTTAACAAAATATGACATGGCATCAGCACCCTCAATTCAATTCATGCAACAGCTTGACCGGGCCATTGGCCTAATGAGTAGAGTGTTCGCCTATCATGTTCTGAAAGACCGGGGTTCAATCCCAGGTCGAGTCATACCAAAGACTAAAAAAAAAAAAAAAAAAAAAAAAAAGGTACTTGATGCCGCCTTGCTTAACACTCAGCATTATAAGGTAAGGATCAAGGGTAAAGTGGAGCAATCCAGGGAATGGAACAGTGCCCTCCCTTACACCTCAGTGTAGTAGCTATTGAAAAGGGAGCCTTCAAGACACCCTTGACTAAGGTCGCCAACTTTACTTACTATGCAACAGATGATAGAGCTACAGAGGGAAATTATTGCCCTTCAGAGAAATAGAACCCCTAACACAATGCAGACATTTAACACAAAAATACCAGAACATCCTGTCATTGAACCAAACAATAACAATTGGGCATTTATTCCATGATGCTTGGACCAAGTAGAAAATGTATAACCAACCCAGTCAAAATAGGCAATGAATTGAGAACATACTCACGTAAAATCAACAAGCGCCCTTTTGACCATATAGGAGCTAAAACCTAGAATTTGGTTATTGAGGAAAGGCTTTTGTCACACATCCAATTTGTTGTAATAAAAAATTTATATCAAGAAGTCTGCCGACAGACCTTTCATTCTACACATCATGTAAAAAGCCAGACAATAACTTACTTTTTAGCTCAAGCTTAAGCTAAATTTAGTTCATTAACAGTTAATTGTCCCAACATGGAAGGCTTCAGTCACTGAGTCATCTACTCATCCAACATGGTAACTCGGCAGATAAATTATGAGACTCACCAATAAAGAGCACCAGAATTGAGTTTTGGCTGAGGCTGCCAACCCCACTCCACTTAAGCAAAAGTTCAATCAACTTGTCAGTTTGGAAATGATGGACAAGTCAGCTGCACGGTAACTAGATGATGTTGGCCTGTCAAGCTAGTCCTATCTACTGATATCTGGCCACCCCAAAGAACATAGCTTCTTCACTGAATAAGAACCCTTGTGTGGATTGTGAGAAGATATTCCATCCTGATGGATCAATTAGTTGAAGAGATTGCCCTGCAGATAAACTGGTATGCCATAATTGAAGGTTTAGGGGTCACATAAAAAAGGTATGTTAGAAATCCACTAAAGTTGAAATTGAAACCATGAACAAATCAACAAAGTGCAAAACGGCGTACTTCATGTTTTCAAACATTAGCCCAAAAGTCCCCCCCCACAACTCACTCAGCTGGCAAATTACAATAGATCTTAACACTGTTGCAGTGACTCATCTCTTATGGGAGGGAGAATGATTTAAAGGTGTCCCCAGATCGACCTCTTTCAATGACAACAGAAGAGACCATAATGCATCAAACATACTTAGATGCACCCAGACTAGTTCAAAATCACCGAAGTCATTCCATCCTTGCATTTGCTGAGACAGAGGTTCAAACTTTTTCAAGTAGACAAGAGATATTAAAACAACTCAGGTGTTGAGACAAGTACCTTGTGTCAAATAGTTATTGAGTATGTGCCATACAGATAACCAATTTGATGTAAAGGTCATGTTGTTCATGCATATAAGAATTAGTTCAAGAGATACAAGGCAGATGGTACATGTATCAAACAACACAGTTTGTTTTTACTCACCAGAATTCACCCGGAAGGACATACATCTGATTTCCCAGCCCAGACATTCCAGCTCCTCTATTGAAGTTGATAAGAAAAAAGCCCTGTACACATGCCTGTGTAGAGAGCCCGTTTTACAAATGCCTAGTACCATCCCATTTTCTCTGACAGAAACCAATCGGCACCTACTGAAACAATGGATATGGGACCATCACAAGGGCATTTAATACATCTGCACACCCACCCTTACAAATTACTAAAGGCAAGACATTGGACATTAGCTTTGCCCCTGATGTGATGACATCAGCAGTTCACACACCAATCCCTGTGTCTCACCATTGCAAAAGAAAAAAAAACAACAACAAAAAACAAAGTGAAAGAAGATCTTGACCGAGACATCACACAGGGTATAATTAACTGGTGCTTAAGGATGGTAATCAGACTTAAGCAAGACATGGTAGACTTACAAAAATTGAATGCTGCCATTAAGATGGAAATCTATCACACAATGTCCTCATTTAATCTGGGTTTCATTGTACTGGCTCATATTAGTTTTGGACACATGGAATGTGCTTACTGCTTTCCCCAGTGGCACAAGACGCTACGACATTCATCACAGAATGGGGCTGATACAAATATCTTTGTACCCCTTCGCTCCAGGGATTTCATGTGTCTCAAGACAGATATATTTGTCAGTTCAATATTACAGTGGACATGATTTGGAAAACCTGTTGCATAGATAGTCTTCTTTGGGACAATTCTCTGGAGTCCTTGTTCTGGCACTCAGAGTATATAATATGTAACCCACTGTGGAAAGAAATCAGATTGTTTTTAACCCTGACAAATTGCAGAGAATGAGATTGAATGCCAGGTTCTTAATAATAGCTGATGGTGTTAAACTTCATTTTCCTCCTAGAGGCAGCAGGTTTTAGTTTGGACTTGTCAATCAGATATCCTATGCATTCTTTCAAGCAGAGGTGATGGCCTCCTGCCAAAAATTGTACTGCATTGAAAGAGAACCAATCAAAGAGAATAAGATCCTTATAACTTTACAACTTCATTCAGAAGTATTTGAATCCCTAAATTCTGCACATCAAGGTGTAAATGGTATGTTAAAAAATGTAACACAATGTCTGTTTTGGCTGGGTTTGGATGCCAATGACTAACAGACAAGAGTCTAATACAGTAAACAGTGGAGAGAAATTAATGAACTGAGAGAGGCTGCAATGGCTAAAAGGCATGTGGAATGAGCACTTGTTGCCCACTTCAGGAGTAAGAACTTAGTGATTCTGTTCAAATTCAGAATCAAGATGGCCTTTACTCTCATTGGTGGATGAAAACAGAGGATCATAAAGACATTTAGTAACCAGAAGTATTATGTATGGGTGGATGGTAGCATTTGATTGGTTAGTTGGGTTTTATGGCATATGAACCTTTGTAGATTATGCCAAATCCATTTTTATGGAAATCAGTTCTATTTCAAACAATTCAGTTTAACATGAGTACACAGTTTAATTGTAAAAAACATTTCTATTTCAAACTATTCAGTTTATTCAAACAGTTCTAATTCGGTTTAGCATTATGTAGATTTTGTTTACACAGTAAAATGTTAAAACAGTTCTATATATAACAATTCAGTTTAGTGTAAATATAGTTTTAATGTCAAAAAACGGTTCTATTTCAAATAATTCAGTTTCGCATAAGCATGCAGTTTAAATGTAAGTACGGTTTAATTGTCAAAAATATTTCTATTTCAAGCTATTCAGTTTAGTCAAACAGTTCAGTTTAGCATTACTGGAACCTCACCATCAGATTGTTTAGTGTCATGTCCAGGACACTCATTGGGAGTATTCTACAGCCCCAGCCGACTGGGCAAGGTAGCATTTGAGTAACTTTATGTAACTGTCACTTCCTTCATAATATCCACCCAATTATTTATAACCTCAGCTCTATGGCTGCCCAATTTACAGCCTGTTCAAAATAACAACACAGAAAATAAATAAACAATACCTCTGCAAGTCCTGAGGTTCTGCCACAGCAACCTAGTGAATTCTCTACAGTGATCAACACGGATTATAATCCTTTATTATCCAATGTACAACATAAACCAAATACCTCAAGTAATGAACCAGAAGAAATGGAAATTGATGACACCACAGATTAAATAGGCCCAAGAAAAAATATTGAAGAACACCAATATCAAGTATCACTGGTCCCAAGTCAATGATCATGTCAAAACACACAACCATCTCAAACTCTTTCCCCACAATTCCAAGGACAAGCTCACATATATTCTGGGGCAGACTTTCAAATGACCCCGTCAATCCATCTTGTGGTCAAAGAGGGGAAGGGGAATGTAGAGTAAGAATAGAAGGACCCATTAGGTAAATGGGGACTTTCAGGGGCAGACATGAGAAGATGTAAGTTAACTCCTCCAGGTTATAAAAACAGCCAAGTGGCCAAGTGTGTATATTTTAGTATTCACATTTGATACTGGAACAAAACAATTACTATTATGATTCTCATAGAGGTTATTTTACAATCAAGTCATTAAGATGGTTATTTGGTTTAATGACATATCAACCCTTGATGAGTATTTAATCCCAAATCTTGTATATATATTTTTGTAATAGATTAGTTTGTTGGTAACTTTATTTTTAAACAAGTTAGAGCTCTTATTTGTACACAGTTAAATGGTTTCAAGTATTGCTATTCAGCACTCAATTCTAAAATCATTTTTTGCACACAAATAGTTTTAAGTAATTCTATTTAGAATTTCCATCAAATAAGAACATACACAACTGTATAATTTCAAGTATTAAAAAAAATTGTAATAGATTTTAATAGTTTTATTTGACCCATAGATTGAACTCTAACAGATATTACCACTCCGGGTCAGAGTGGACCTAAGTATAATGGTAATGAAGGAGTAATCCACCTTCCCATCAGATGCAGTTTAATGTAATATCCTAACACTAAATGATTTAAAACATTGCTATCCAATACTAATCATTCTATTAAATATTAATTGTCTGCACACTCAAATGGTTATGGCTCTAAGACTAATAATTCTATTCAATATTAATCATTTTTTGCACACAATTAAATGGTTTGAAGTATTGCTATCTTAGGACAATTGACTACCTTCGAAGATAAAATAAGGTTGGGTACTTGTTTGTCATAAAAGCAATTCAAAGAATACAGTGGGGACAATCTCAGAGGTGCTAGGGTTTGACAAAAGCAGTCGATTGGTCGGATCGAACTTCTCCGACTGCCCGTCTAGCCCAGTAAGGGCCAGAGTCATGGAACCACTTCGGTTGCCGGGTCACGGTTTCCGTCCTCAGGTATTACGGGTTGCCAACAGAGGTGCCTCGGCGTATTCTACAGCCCCAGCCTACAGGGCAGTGACTTTAAAATCATTCAAACAAAAAAAAAAAACTTATTCTGAGAATAAACGCGTAAGTATCTAAAGATATTTTCTTTATTACTAATCAATTAGTAATTGAATAAGAAACTTTCATCGAAGTAAGCACCCGTTAAAAGTTTCCACGCATTTATCTTGTCCGCCCTCGACCGGTGGAGGCGGTCACTCCAAAGACGCGTATATTGTAGGTGGTGTGTATTGTTTGCAAGTCGCGCCTTTTTAAGTTTTACGAGGGACATCAAGAAAAACTAGTTGAAAAGCTCAGAGGTCAAAATCAGGAAAATTTACATGAATATCTATTTTTAAGAAATTAAAATATTCAGAAAGTTTTAAAGTTTAAAGATACGATAAAATTATTTTAAATTCTGCGGTTTAAGTTTGTTTTTTTTTTTTTCAGAAATAAAATGCAACGAACTACAACGTTAATTTTTAAGTCTCACAAGTGTTGATTATATTTACTTCTCGTAATTAACGTAGCAATTTTTTTTCCTTTAAATTTGTTCCTCAATGACTGTAAGAAAAAATCTTTACAGGAGGTTGAAACATTTACATTTAACTTGATTTTTTTTTCAGATTGTGAGTGTTTACAGCTCAAATTCTGCAAAAGCATACTAGCGTCAAATACAAAACAAAAGCTGAAACGGTGTTATATATATAAGATTCTGAAATGTCTGAAAAGCTTCACAGAAACATCTCGCCGCCTTCAATGAATCAAGACTATCCGGTAAACTGTAGTTATAAATTTCTTTAAAATTAATTTTCCCTCCAATTTCGTATTTCCTTCAGCAGCTTATCAAAAAAGTAAAATGTTTTCCTTCAATGGAGACTAACGTAACACGCTGGAAATTGGTTTGATAACTAAATCGATATCACAAAGTTTCATTTAACAAAGAAAATACTGAAGTTTTACAGTTCAACAATAAAAAATTGCATTAAGAACGTTAACGGTCATAAGGATTCTTAGAGTCTCACCACCGTACTGACCAAGAACAGTTTTACGTAAAGTACAACAATTCTATTTAATCAATAAAAAAAAAATAAAAATAAAAATAAAAAAATAAATAAATAAAAATAAAACTTTAGCAAAGTACATCAACTCCTCATGAATGCAGGGAGAGGTTAGCAACAAGAATTTCGGTTGCTAGGGAAATATCTTAATTACTATAAAATTTGGAATAAATATCTCGAAACATTTAAATGAGAACCAAAAGACACGGCAATTTTTATGAAAAAAAAAAAAAAAAAAAGGTCTCGTCCCAAGAATTAGATTATTTAAGTCGTTTGCGCAAAATTTAGGAAATGGTTGAAAATGTTGGTGTTGGAATGCAGATCTTCCAACTTGGAAGACTGTTGTGCCAATCTTCCTCCCAGGCATTTCCTTCCGTTTGAACGCGCTGAATTAAATTCGATCACTCACCATACGTTAACAAAAAATTAATTTCATAAGAAATGAGAAGGTCATTTTATTTTCAAACAAATCAGCTTAAAATAGAAAATATTTTCTTACACTAGTTTAAGTGAATCTTAATCGTAGAAAAGCAAATTCTATTACTAAGTTATATCAAAACTCATGTATACGACTAAAATAAATAATGAGTCATAAAAAATAATTTAAAGTCAAAAATCCGACTTATTTTTTTGTGCAAAAAAAAAAATCGTAGGTCATAATACTCCCCCCCCCCCAGTAGAGAAGCTACCGAGAAATGTAGACTTCAAAGTTTGTTTAAAGGGTAGGAATGTAAATTTAAATGCCTTTAGGGAAGAAATATTAATACTTTTAGACAAGAAAAGCAATTCTAGCCTTGAGTACTTAATATTTATTAAAATCCTTTTAATTTAGTTTTTTCCCCAATGTTGACGCCTTATTTTTTTTACCATTTTATTTTAACACAAGACGCGTCCTAAGATATTTTGGATTCTGAAATAAATAAGAAAGACAAAAAGTCAAAAACGGTTTCATAATACATAACAATGCAAGTCGTTAAGAACATGAATACGACGGTTAGTGTTTTCCCCTTTAGTTGAAATTCTAACGCAAAATAAAAAATAAATTTCTATTGCTAAAAGTTATTCGGAAGAAATAGACAATGTTTGTGGTACTTACGTGGCATCATATATAGCAGACTTCGCGAATGAATCGACCAGTTTGAAAACGATAAAATCCGTAACAAGTTGATAAATGTAAGATGACATGATTTTTTAAACTAAAAGTGCAGTAAATGTATCGTGAATGAGACTTTTTAGCAACGACTTACAAAATCAGTAGTTGAACTATAACTACTGCTCAAATATAAAAGAATTATCATAATAGTCGAGAAATTTAATTTTTTTATATTGTTTATCTGCACATTTTATTTTTTATTTGTTTATTTTTAGGTGACGGACAAACCCCGCCACTACTTTAAAATACACCACGACGATAACAGAAAGAGTGAAGTATCGCCTGGATACAGACTTTTTAAAAGTGTGCGGTTGATTGAACCTCTGACAAAATGAATACAGGGTTTTCTTTGAAGTATGAATTGATAATGAATATTTTGCTATGTATAGTTCTTTTAAAAATTAAGTTAGAAATTGGTATTAAGCTGATCAGAAACAATCCAACTCGGGTGTGGCGTCAAGTAAGATTTGAATTTGGTAACCAACATGGCGTACAGATGGAGACATGCGCACTACTCCCGGTGCATGATGGGAGCAGTCTCCACGGTGCCTCACAATATTTTACCCTTCGTAAATTTGCTCAAACCACCCACAATTTCTTTTGATCTATTTTTATCTTTTATAGTCTCCTCACAGATATAGCACGTAGGCTTATTTACTCCTCTGATCGTATAACTTACGAATCTATTTACTCTAAGTAAAGGTGATTACGTTTAAGCCAATATTTTCCCGTGAAATGTCCTCCAAAATCTGAAACTTGATTTTATTTTTATGATCAGCAAATAAGTGCTACTGTAGTTAGATATATCAATTATTATGCCTCTTCTTGTAATAATTCTTTATAGAAATATTACGCGAGAAGGCAAGATGGTTGACATTTTAAATGAATTGGATCTTTTTTAAAAGCCTTACCAATTAATAAAGTCATGTTTGTCTTTTTGATTAATAATCTAATTCATGGCAATTGTTTTCTTGCATACATTTTACTATAACTGGTCTAAAGTGGGTATTATCGAAATGTATAAATGCTTATTACCTGGACTAACGTGAAATATTGTAACAGTATCGGTTTCATCTCAGCTAAGCTTAATAAATAACCACTATAATGGTAAATGAAGGAGTTATTTTAGCCTGGTAAAGTTGCAGCAGATTCAAGTCATCATAGTAGAAACAAAGTTGATTTTAATTTTAGTTATGTTTTTTCCTTTAGTCATTGTAATCAAGTTATGTTTTCAAGATATATGATATCTCGGGAAACTATATAAAAAACTAAGATTAATAAATTACATTAATAAATGAAATTAAGTCTCCATGTAACTTTGACACACAAAATTCTTAATCAGTATGTGTTGGGAACAAAACGTAATTGTCTCCCTTTCTGGTGATTCATGGACGTAGCTTCCGACAATCACGTGACCGTTGGCCATGTAACAGTCTGAAAAGCGAGTTCTCTCCTTTCCTGACCAAAATGGTCCTACTGATAGGACGTCTACTTCAGCCTCTGCTATGTGAGAAGCACGTGCGTACAAATCACCTTACGAGAATTCGCACGACACCAGACCTACGTAAGTGTAACTTCGGCCATTCAACACCCTGTTCTTGGAGCAACTGTTGCGCTTTTATTTAGTATGGTTTGGGACAATTATTATTGTGTGCCATATATGTGAATATTAAAGGTTTACAGTTTAACTTTTCGTGTCATATAGTCTTTCCTTGCCGAACTATTCAGTGTTAGACTTCAACAAGATAATCTAATGCATCATGAGAAAGTGTGTTTGGTAGTTCAGGCCACTCTCATACACTGCATAAAATTCTTATAATTGGTAAATTCGTCTGGCTAAGATATTTCGTTCTTAAAAACAAAGGAATTGGTAACGTCAGCATATTTTATTATTATTATTATTATTATTATTATTATTATTATTATTTTGCGTTCGTAGAAATATAGCAGGCAAATTCTTTTTTGGCGTCTGAACATTTGTCCAGACACAATGAATGTTCGGTTTAGGAAATATTACATTTCGTAAATGGCTGTTTTGCCTACCTTCTATTTTAGTATGTGGGTGTAGCGCCAACAAATTTTTTCCTTCCTCGTTCCTTAGGTAGGGTACTAGCTAGCTGTTGCTAAACTCGAACTGGGTGAGGGAGGGATTTGTTTACAGACATTCTTGACTTGGCCCTTTGTAGTGGGAGAATTTTCTTCTTTACCTACATCTTTCTTTAGATAAATAATGGCGGATAAAACTGAAGCAATTAGGGCGCTTACTAGCGCTCTGCTATATTGTAGACAGGACCCAGCTTTATTTTTTGCTCAATTGGACTCGGAATGTGAGATTAGAGGCATAAGTAACCAAAAACAAAAATTCCATTTGGCAGTCTCTAAGTTGCCCCACGAGGCAATGCTGGAGGTGAGAGAAATTATATTCTCACGTCCTAAGGAAAAACCTTACACCAGACTGAGAGACAAGCTCATTAAGAGAACGTTGACGTCATAGCAAAAAAATCTCAGCTTCTCCACGAGGAGATATTCGGAAACAGCACTCCCTCACAGTTTCTACGAAGACTCCAACAATTAGCAGGAGAAAACCATGAAGACGGTCTAATCTGCCATATTTTCCAGGAACGCCTCACAGCAAAATGTCGTTATGTCCTGGTAGCTGTAGGTCCGGAAGCACTCGTTGAAAAATTGGTCAACATAGATAATATTGCTGACCTAAACTTGCATAGCCCTGCTTCGATTTCGAACATGCAAACTTCTGAGTTTGTGGGGATTTAGGAATTAACAATAAAACTCCCAACCGGATGTTGACTCGTCGGCTGCCACATACAAAATGTATAAACGCGTCGCCACACATAAGGCTCCACGCATCCATCCGGTTAAAAATCAGAAAAAAAGAAAAATAATAAAAAGTAAAGTAGCCAATGGGAAGCGGTCGCGCCAAAATTAGAAGGATTTTTGAGTGGCGAATTTGGAGCCGGTGGAGAGAGATAAATACTCAGGTTTTCTGTGAACCGAGTCTTGTCAGGGAGTGTCCGTCAAACCAACAACATCATTTTGCTGTCTGGTGTTTTGGGCACCACTCTACGTCTTGGGACGTAGCGTTGGTTAGTCCATTCACCAAGTAAATAAAGGAAAGTATGGAAGAAAGGTTTTCGTCTCTTATCTGTTTCTATCTTTCCTTTTTGTATATTTCTTTTGGACTTTCTTTGGACAAGGCATTGCGCCGGCCAGTCAACGTGGGGTAAAATAATATAACCAAAATATGGAGTCAGATATCTTACGGCAACTCAGCCTTGCCCTTAGGCCCTGACCTTCAAAACCCTTATTAAAACCCACAAGTTATCTGACTCAATGGACAAAACCCTAGAAGGATTAAGGAGATTGGAAGTCCATATGGCCTAGGTAGAAGGGCGTTTGGACAAAAGTAGTACATCACATACATAGAGTAAAGGTCGAGCTAGGGGTAGTAGCAAGGCTCCTTTGTGTTGTTTACACAAGAAGTTCGTGTATAAGGCATATCACTGAAGTCCGCCCTGTTCTTTTAATGAGAAGCAGGGAAAAGCCTAAGCCGACAACCGGAGGTGACACAGTGTGTTGGCGATTGTAAAATTAGTCACCTATTATTTCTGCTTGACCATACCACTGGCATACGTTTCCTAATAGACAGTGATGCTTAAATATCCATTATCCCCGCTACAAAGGAAGATAAAAAGAGACGCCCTCATAAATTTACTCTTCAGACGGTTAACAAGTCTCATTCAGATATACGCCCAGACGTGCCTTACCCTTAACTTAGGTTTGAAACAGATTTTTACCTATATCTTCGTGATTGCTGACCTGGAGAAAGCCATATCGGGTGCAGATTTTTTTCCTCAAATATGGCCTTCTCGTGGATATTAACAAGCGTTGTCTGACGGACCCTTTGACGAACGTTAAGTCGTCTGGTTTGGTGCGTAAAGGATTTCCCTTATCTCCTTCCGTGGGTAACACGGAAGAGAATCTATTTTGCAAGCTTTAAAAAAAAATTACAAATATTATCAAACCGTCCTTTCACAAGGAAACTACCACTGGTCCTCCTGTTCATAACCGACCCCGTCGACTTGCCCCCGGAAAAATTAAGCGTTGCTAAAGCCAAATTTATACAAATGATAGAAATGGGCATTATCCGTCCATCAAAAAGCAACTGGGCTTCCCCTTTACACATGGTACCCAAAAGTGATGGCACGTGGCGCGATTGTGGCAATTATAGAGTACTTAACTCTGCTACAAAACCTGACAGTTATCCCATTCCCCATATTCATGATGTAACGGCGGTAATTCAGGATATGTACGTTTTTACAAAACTAGACCTTATCAGGGCATAGCGTCAAATTTCTATAGAACCTCGACAAATTTCTAAGACAGCGATAACAACACCATTCAGGTTGTTTGAATTTCTACGCGTACCTTTTGGCTTAAGAAACGCAGCGCAGTCATTCCAAAGATTTATCGACCACGTATTACACGGATTACATTTGGTCTGTGCCAACGTGGATGATGTCTTGATAGATAGTTCGTCGGAACATATTAAGCACGTGCAGATCGTTTTAGAGCGCTTAGAAAAAATTTTGGGGCGTTATCAATCCAGTTAAATGTGAATTTGGGAAATCAGAAATAAATTTCTTGGGACACTATATAAACTCCACTGGGATTTCTCCTTCCTCTTCTAAGGTAGAAGCTATTGAAAATTTTCCTGTGCCAGACACGATGAGAAAGCTGAGATAGTTTTTAGACGTGATAAATTTTTACTGAAGGTTCCTACCTAAAAGTGCGCAGGTCGTAAAATCTTTGACAGACATGTTGACTGATGTCAAAAATTGTGAGATAGTTCTATCTGATCTTACTTTAATAGCTTTTAGAAAAATTAGAAAGGTATTTCCCAGGCAGTAAAATTATCGAATGTTGTTCCGGGTAACTAGTTGTGCTTGGCGGCGGACGCATCTTCTATTGGTGTAGGTGCAGTTCTATAGCAGAAAATGGAAGACCAATGGAGACCAATCTCATTCTTTTCCAAGTAACTGACGCCGATGGAGACCAGGTACAGCATATTTGGACGAGAGCTGCTCGCTGTGTGTTCGGCTGTTCGCTACTTTCAACATTTGTTGGAGGGACGAACTTTCTATATACTTACGAACTACCAACGATTGTTGGGCACTTTTCAGTCAAGTTCGAACAGGTACTCACTCTATGAGACAAGGCATTTGGATTATCTGTCGCAATTCACTAAAGATATCCGTTTTATAAAAGGATGTGAAAATGTACCTGCGGACGCCATGTCTCGTGGAATAAATTCTCTCCTGCTGGAGTTGTGTGTGGTTTACCAACGATTTGTGGAGGAACAAATGAAGGAGCAGCAATTGCAACAGCTTCTGTAGGACAACACTACATCACTAAAGTTGTCTTAGACACATGTGTCGAGTACGGACCTGGAGATCGAGTGCGATACCAGCACAGGACGATTACGCCCCTTGTGCCAGAAACTTTACGGATGACATTGTTTACCTCCGTGCATGACTTATCGCACCCTGGTGCTAATGCGTCAATACGATTCGTGTCGGACAGATTTGTGTGGCCACGGATAAAAGCGGACACCCGACGGTGGGCCAAAACATGTATGCCGTGTCAAAAGGCCCAAGTGCGAAGACACACCCGCTCTCCTTTTGGATCCTTTCCATCACCTGATGAACGATTTGCCCACGTGCATGTGGACATCACTGGACAATCATATCTACTAACTTGCGTTGATGGGTTTTCTCGCTAGAGCGAGGTTTTTCCATGTCGGATATCACTGCATTCATCACAGGAAAGACTTTTGTTGCTGGGTATCTCGTTTTGGGGTCCCAGCTGTAATTACCAGGGACAGAAGGAAGCAGTTCGTGTCAGACCTGTTCAACCAGTTAATGAAGTTATTAGGGAGTAAAAGAACCAAAACCATTGCCTATCATCCAGAAGTAAATGGACTTGTAGAGCGATTTCATCGTTCAATCAAGTCAGCTCTGAGGGCTCGGAGGAATCAGTTAAATTGGCTGGAACATCTACTTTTAGTCCTTTTGGGACTCCGCACGACAGTGAAAGACGACTTAAAGTGTTCATCTGCTGAGATGGTTTATGGTATCACATTCAGACTCCCTGGACAGTTTTTTCTGCGACCTCCGTAAAAACTTTTGGACACGACTTCGTTTGTGGATCGGCTTACATTAAGGATGGCAAACTTGGTATACAACTCGCCCACGCAGTGTCAAAGGCCCACATACGTGCCAAAACTTTTACAGACCAGCACACACGGTTTTGCGCGCGATTTAGCCAAGACCTACACACTGCAGCCTTCATATAGGGGACTTTTTAAGGTCCTGAAGAGGCACCCAAAAGTTTTTGAAGTGGAAATAAAAAAATTCCACAGAATATTGCCGTGGACAGGTTGAAACCTGTTTCTTTGGATGCTACCTGACTTATAAAAGAAACTGTGACTAAGTCTGTCCGTCACTTTAGATGGCCGAAACATTTGTTGAATTAAACGTATTATTGCTGAGTTGAATGTATTTTTTTTTCAGGTCTGAGCTTTAAATAACACTCTTGTGCAGAAATTTACTTTTCTTCCTTTTTTTTCTAAGAATGGGTTTCCTATTTTTGATTGGAATTTTTCAAAAGCATGAAATGATAATCATAATAATGTAACTTGGATCATGCGAAAGTATCAGTTTATTTAGAGGAGTAAAAATACTGTTTTAATGGTGAAATAGCACGAAGGCTTATTTATTCCTCCAAAATGTGAAACTGATCAAAGTATTCGCTTTCACAACAGTCTCACTATGCTCAGTAATTCGCTTACACAACTAATCTTTAATTTAAAACAACTTAGCAAAAAGCAAAAAGATTGTAAACAAAAATTGTTTGGGGGAATAAAGCCCCAGAAAATAAGTGAGGAAGGAGAGCAGTCTTCTCTGTTCTTTTCTAAGGGTACGCAAGCTAGCCACAATCGCCGATCCATTCATGCTACCATTCACACCAGTCACCATAATGCCACATTCGCTCCGTATGAACCTACTTAAAATCTCCAAGACGATTTTTATACAATGAAAGAACAAAGATTTCTATTTTTGTGTGGGGAGAGGGAAAAACCCAAAAAGAAAGATTAAAACAAGGAAAATAATCCCATTTAGTTAGTCACCCGTCCCCCCATTAAAATTGGAAAACTGAGTATTTTCCGGTGCCTAGAGGACAGAAACAAGCCGAGCAATCCCTACTAGGAGTGGGAATATACCTATCATAAAGAAAAAATAAGAGGGAAGGATGTGGGTTGGAGCAGGTAAGGTTGGTTCGAGGATGCATAGTGAGAACAGGGAAAGGGGGTGGAAAAAGAAAACAGGGGGTATGGAGTGTCCTGGACGATAAATTCTAGATGGCGGGACCTATGTCACACATCATACTGCTAACGAGTAAGAAAGATAAACTATAACTTAGACTGGGGTGGGGTCCCAGAGGACCCAGACTGTCGTTGCTACGCCCAGGAAGAAGAGTGACAAATGTCTCCAACGTTGCCCCCTTTCGTACGACCAGACTCGCTGTATGCACCCACCTTTTATCGAATGTTATACGGATGCCTAAGAAAAGAATAGAAACCCTTCTTTCGCATAACCAAAGTCGAGCAGCACTAACCATTTGCGATCGATGTTGTTGGAATTATTGTATAGTAATGGGAACATCTTCTTGGAAGGGACTTTTGTGGTTGTCACCGCCGCAAGGAAATGACGGGAATTTTTGGAACTGGCACTGCCTGCTGAGAGAATAACCCTTTCGGCTTAAACTACGAGACAGGCAAGACGTCATTTTTAGTAGTCCTGTGAATTTTCACAGGATGTGCTGATTCCCTACAGTTAAGGGAAAATAGTGAATAGGGAGTAAATCCCTCAAAGAATTTTGCAGCTGTGATGAACCTTTCCCAGCGAAATATGCTGTTACCAATATCTGTGAATTTGTGCTATCAGGATTTTAACCACGAGATGTCCCAGAACTACGCTCTGCTACCAGAGTTCCAAAACTACTCTTCTGTGCTGTATTCTTCCTGGCGAAATGTGCTGTTGCCTATATCTGAGAATTTGTCTCATCTCAAACCATGAGGTGTACAATTGAACATGCTGTCCTATGCAAGAGCTGAAAAAATTGCTGAATGAACCCCCATGTGTCTGCATTATTCGCTGTATTCTTGACGAAAAAGTGAACTGGTTTTCCCAAGAGATGTTTTTCGCCTAAGAAACTCTTCCAAATCTTTTTTCCATTCATATAACACCCCTATTTTTGAGTTGTATCAGCTCCTTTGTTCGTTGAAGACATATTAGTTCCTTGTAATTCATGAGTGACCCAGTTGTTTGTTTTTTTTTCGAAACAATTTGTATCATTGTTAATTGATTTAGTTTTTTGACAGGTCGCTAAAATAGCAATTAATTTTAGCAACTAGTGTTTTTCTTCAAAACTTTGTAACTCTTTTTTTAATCTATTTTTAATTAATTGGTAATAAATAGTTCTTATTTGTACACACAAGGCAAGTTTGTCTTTTTATTTTTTCCTTTCTTTTTTTTTTTCCAAAGTGCTATTTTATTTTCCGTGAAAGGATTCGTTTTTTAATAAAAGTTAATCCTTTTAATGCGGGCCATCCACTCTTCGACATGCAAAATGAGTGAACCCGCTTGTAGTGATAGAAGGCCTGTTCAGCTGTTTCTTCTAATCCTCTGTTGCAACAGATGTAATCGGGCAAGTCTACCAAGTCCACCTTGAAAATCCAGTTGGTAAGGGGTAACGCATTCCGAGCAAGCAGCCTAGTGAGAAAGAATTCCGAGTTGTTCAAAAAGCTCGAACCTGGCGCCCAATTCCACTGGGAGAGAATCTCCTCTCCTGACAAGCCGAGCCGCTTCTCGAGCAGATCCGAAACAGAGTTCCCCACTCTTGAGATAGTTCCTTTCAAGACCGTAAAAGGTCACTTAACCTAGGAAGCTTGTGAAGGGCCTTATGACACTCGACCAGACACAGTATGGGAAATGTGCTCAATTCAGAAAATATGCTAGGTTTTAGGTCTTGAATTATGACAACCAACATACGAAAAGTTAAAAAATTTATCCGAATGTTAGTCGCTATAAAGTAAACTTTAACTCTGCCCAACGCAGGAAATTATCTAGCAGTAACTATTAGGCTTGGCCAAGGGGGAGAGAAAAGTATAAAAAAATAAAGGAGATTAAAAAGGGGAAGGGAAGCTTACTTTTGTAACCTGAAAGAAAAGTGGGTCTGTATTTCTTAAAACAAAAACAACCAGTTCCCACAAAGTAATTTATTTCAAAAGAAATAAACTTTACCAAATCCGGCTTTGCATATTTTTCCCTATGCTTGTTGAAAACATTGAATTTTGCGTAACAAAAATAACATACATTCAAGTAACGATTGTATTATAACCAAAAAGAAGAAGGGTTATGAAGAAATATAACGACTAACTTGCTCAAAACAATGACGTCAACCACGTACTGTCAGTTTAAATTTTGTAAATGATAAAATACTTTTCTTTGGTATTTTAGGTCAAAGTTCATTTAGAAGCCAATTTTTAGGGTTATTCATCTTCTCTGCGTCTCCTTCTTGTGTAGAATTCACCTGGACAACCGTGTTCTTCTAGTTTCCTGTGTAGACTTGCTGAAAAAAAAGTTTATTATTTCTTAAAGTGAACTTCGAGTAGACCATCGCCTTCTCCTCTTCGATGAATATCTTTACGTTTCAACGAATTTTCTTCTGCTGAGCCTACGGAGGCTTTTACCACATCTTCTGACCCAACCAACAGCTTCCTTTGTCGGTAAAATTCCAATAATACCGCCTCCAGACCTTAGATTCAATTTTCTTTTGAAGAGGATAGCATACCAAAACCACAAATAGCCTGCAGTAGGCTTATTGTTCCAACAAATAACAATAAAAAAACCTGTTAGGAAAATAGATTTAGCTTATAGCGACTAAATAGGCCTATTTTGTTCATGGTACTTGTTTAAGAAAAAAACTACCTAAAGTCGAAGGCGAATAAGCAAGAACTCGCAAAGCAAAAAGAGTGAGCTAGATAGAGCCTTCTGCTCGTGCTGAAAACAAATAATAGTAGGAGCGAGGGATAATGGTACAACTTCAAAACAGCCAATCATATTTGAGCAGACATTAACTGCCGAATTTACAAATTTCAACAGTGCTTCACCACTCAGCTGAAGATAGTTTTCGGCTTTGGAGTTGGACACCAAGCAGGAGAAAGCCTTCTCCACCTTTCCGCATTCCTCAAGGATCGACCCAGGAAAGCCAACCTTTCAGCGAGCCAATAGCTCTTCGGATCGGGAATCCCCAAGTCCTTATTGCGAGGATGTTGACACAGACCTATTTACGGACCATCGGCTCCCCACAGCAACGTGGAGAGGGATTGTTGCAGCGCCGACCGAGAGCCCTTGGGTAGGAGAAGCACAGACAGTCGGTAAAAGATCAAGTGGATGATGTACACGGTGCACTGTCTTTAAAGGACAAGCGCCTTCGAAGCCAGGTACACACTTGCGCTTCTACCTTTGCCTGTATTTCCAACCAATTTCGCTTTAGTGTGAGGCCGGACTCGAATCACACTTCTAGGATGCGGACAGGTCCGTCACTCCAGCACCCAACAGTAGATCTTCGCTCTTTTCAAAATTGATCTTGACTCCTGCTATCCGTTCGTACCTTACAACCGCCTTCTTCACCGCTTTTATGTCCAAACGGCTGGACACAAAGATTTTGATATAATCAGCGTACGCGGTAACCATCGCCCTGTGACGGCTGACGAAGAGGATACCGTGCAGGACAGGATTTGCCCCCACACCTCTAAGTCTATTGAGCAGGGGCTCCAAAGCGAAAACATAGAGAAGAGGAGACAGGGGGCAACCCTGCCGGACCAACCGTTCGATCGCGAAAGACTCCGAGGGCTTACCGTCCACCTGCACCACTGCCTAGGGTTATGTTACAGCATGCTAATCCATTTGCAAAACTCCGGTTCGAATCTGGCGATCTCCAAAATCGTTGCCAAAAACCGATGGTCCCGCCTATCGAAGGCTTCAGACTGATCTAAACTGTGGTTGAACACATCTGTCAGAATAGACACAAACATATGCGACATCCTCAAGTACACTTCGTAGGGGAAACCATCCAGTCCTGGCGACTTGTTGAGGAAGGATTTGCTTCAACGCATCATGGACTTTGCACTCTGTAACCAGCCCCTCACAACTACCTGCTTCCGCCTTCAAAAGGTGGAGGAAGTCGGCTAAATAGCTGCAAAATTCTTAAACCGGGAGGTCAAGCAAGCGGGTAAAGCGATGACGAAAATGCACCGAGAAGGCGTCGCGTATTTCGTGGCTAGACTGGAATACGCGCCCATTCGGGGATTTGACGAACTTTATGTAGCGATGAGGAAACCTTTGCAGTTTTCGAGACGGTCTCGCATGCCGTTTGGAATTAAAACTGCTAGTCATATTTTTCAAAGAGCCATCGAGGTCTTATTAGGAAGAATGGACAACATCTTAATTTATCAAGACGATATGTCTGGCAGCCCACACCACAGTGGAATTAAAGAGTAAAACAGAACAAGTCTTACAGAGATTAAAACAGGCAGGTATGACAATAGAGACAAATTTACATTAGACTGTGAAAAAATATCTTATCTAGGATATCAAATATCTAGAGAAGGAATATCTCCTGACGAAAGGCTAACAAACAAAATTACGAAAATGGAAAAGCCCACGAACAAGAATTTGAATCCTTCTGGGGATTAATTAATTTCTACAGCAGATATCTTCCTAGATATAGTGATCTTATTGAACCATTTGCTGAAATGCGTAAAAAAACGTGGAATTTACAAGGACACAGAAGCAAAATAAGGCTTCGGGGCATTAAAGAAGGCCTTGACTAGTAAACCGGTAATAAAAATTTTCGACCCTAAAAAAGAGGTTACCTAAACAACTGACACAAATGAACGTGCCATTGCAGCTGTTGTATCTCAAGAAGGTCATCCAATCATGTATCTGTCCCAAAAGCTCTCGTCAGCAGAATGCAATTATTCTAACATTGAAAAGGAAGTATTAGCCATAGTTTGGAGTATAGAGAGAGCGCAGAATTTTTGTTGGGCAAAAAGTTCCTCTTAAAATCAGACCACAAACCCCTGGAATTCTTGTTCAATCCGAGGAAAGAGTTACCCAGAGTAATGTCAAGAATTTTATGGTGGTCTATCAAAATTATGGTGTTTGATTTTGACATTATATATGTTAAGGGAAACACAATCCCGCATGTGGATGCACTATCCAGTCTAAGATTTCAGAGTGAAAATAAAGAGGAACATGAAAATTCGGAGGATAGAATTATACAATGGGTGGAGACGGACGTACTATCTCGCAAAACACTCAGCAGAGAAACCCAACGAAACTCGATTCTAAGCGGAATAATTGAGTGCATAAGAAAGAATGTATGGAGTAACTGTATGATAGCGAAGAGACCTTTCAAAGAAGTATAAATGAACGGCTGAGAGGGGTATTATATATAATGCAGACGCAATAGTGCTGTTCTAAATTTAAAGAAGAACATAATTAAAAGCGTGCACGACGATATCCATAGTGGAGTCGCTGCGATGCAAAGAAGATTCAGATTACAGGCTTGGTGGACAGGGTATTGTAAAGATGTTGAGGAACACATAAGATGCCCTAAATATACAGAGATCAAAACATTTAAAAAAATACATACGTGGCTCAAAGAGGGGGCGCCATGGACAAGGGTTCATATGGACCATACACATATTCGAGACATTGGGTTATTCTTGATCTTAGTAGATTCCTTCTCGGGTTGGCCGGAAGTAATAAAAGGTGAGAGATAGGAAAGCTACTATTGTAAGACAAAATATTGAGGATGATATTTGCAAGAAATGGAATACCTAAGACCTTTGTCACAGACAACACACCAGAATTCTATGATGAAAGTTTAGTGTCGTAGTTAAGGAAAATAGGGTATATACCATACAAAATACCCCCATGCCACTCTCAGTCAAATGGCATAGCGGAAAGGATGGTCCAAACAGTAAAAATGGGTTTAAAGGCGTTTTCACCTTTAAACCAGAATATTGAAGCATACATCCCTAATTTACCGAACGGTTCCTCATGTGGGTAGAAAGTAAAGCCCATCAGCAGACAAATTAGAGCCCCAATAACCATGTCATTTGCCACAGAGGAGAAAGTTTGGTATAAAAGAAATAAGGAGGCTGAGCCAAAGAGACCGAAGTTCATTCTGCAAAAAGGACAGAACACAGCTGTACTAGAAAAAAAAAAAAGGGCAGCCAACATTAGCTCATGCTGATCAATTTAGAGCCAGATTCGAGCCTGAAGACGTAGAAATGTCTGAGGAGGAACACGAGGAAACTGAGGAAGAGGAAAATGAAACAGAACAAAACATGGAGGAAAGCGGAAACGATGTAACAGATTTAGAAGATGAAGATAGACCAAGGTCTCTGTTAAAAAGGACAGAAGAACAAACGCCGGAGTGGCATAGACCTTCTAGAGTTGTCAGAAGAAGTGATTGACCAAATAAGGGTGTTAAACCTCGCAGGTTCAGGGAGGTATAGCATGGTATGCAAATGAGACACCTGAATAAATAGAGCAAACCTCGGGCACTTAGTACCGGGAAATCACGAGGCTTGACATGTGATTTCCAAGGCACAACAGTTGTATTATCTATGTTATATCAGCGTATAGTAGCAAGGAAAGAAATAAACACAGTTGCAAAAACAAAGAACATGAAGGCATGTAAAAAATGTTAACAATTGTATTGGAAACAAATGAGTAAAAAGTTCAAATAGCTGGGTTTGTAAAAACGTGTTGATGTGCAATTAGAAAATAGAAAAAAATGTCCTATATTTAATAGTGGTAGGATTATTGGACTTACGCACATGCGGTCAATCAGATGTTATGAGTGCGAAGAGGAGAGGGGTATTTAATGATTTATGGGTTAGTCGCTTCCTTCAAAGCGGAGAAGAGGAAAGTCAATGTGGGTGATGCGTGGTTTCAAGTTTCATCTCTGTCTCTCTTTCTCTTAGTTGGAGTTCTGGTCTGTGGACTGTCATCTGCCTTCCTTTGATCTGTCAAGAAATTTGTCTTTTATATGTTATGTTTTTCTCTTCTGATCAGATCAGATTGGGTTTTCTTTGTTTTTTACCACAAAGGTCACGGACTAGTTGAAAAATTACTTTTAATTATTTTTATTTTTTGACAAACTTTATCGACATTTTGCTATGCGCTGATCCTATGCGAAGAAACCCCTTTTTTTCATTTTGAAGAAAGTCTCAGCATCGATAACATCCAGTGAATGCTCTCATGGGTACTAGTTACAATCATTATTTTGTGTGTATGATGAATTAGAAGAGATTTCTTTCAGTCATATAATATCTATAAAGAAATGTTTACTCAGATGATCTCAGTATTTCTGCTCTTGATTAATATCTCAGTATTATTATGTATGATTTGTGATTGAATTGGCCATGGTTTAATATTTACTACATGGTTTTTGTTCTTCATTTTAATGCTTTGCAAGTATCCCATTAGCTGGATCAATTCTCTTTAATTAAATCTCTTGTCATTAAGTATCTATTGTAAATTATATCAACCTTGTTTCTTTTGTACTTTTTTCTATTACTTCTTTTATCTTTCCCTTCATAGATACACAAAAAGAAAAGAGATATTTAAAATACAACATAAGGGAGAAAACTCACATTTTAAAATTTAAGTACCCTTTAAATGTGACCTCTCAGAACCTTACACATAGTAAATACATTATTTAACAAGTCACAAATATGACTTTTGACTCATGATATTAAATAATGAATTAATTTTTTACTCATTCACTAAAATATTGATAAAAAAGATAATTAGAAAAAATTAGTTTTTATATTAAATATAAGAACTTATTAGAGTGTTGATAGTTCAAGTTAGGGAATTATTTTTTAAAGTTTTTATATTCTTTCTATAATATCTAATTATCAAGAAAACTGAAATATGTTTACCGCATTTATTTTTTAGCTTTTACTTTTCAACTTTTATCAAAGCCAAATATTGTAATAATCATGTGGAGAAGAACAACAATATTATCTTATAAAATTCTTGAAAGATACAAATATTTTAATTTGTGAAATTGCCAAAGAGACAAAATTTTTGATTTGTTCACTATCTTAAATTTAACACACACACACACAAACACATACACACACACTGAAACAATAAGACAAGAAAATGTATAAATCAATTTTTTTTCATATTGTTTAGGAGGGGAGGGAAAAACTTAAAATATTTTCTATTACATTTGATAGTGATTGTTAAATACATTTTCTTGTTTGATACCTGAATTAATTTTTTGCTTTAAACTTAGTTAAGACAGCCAGTCTGTTTTAAATGCCAAAACATTCATCTTAATTTTGGTTGCTTTTTAACCCTAACTCATTCAGGTCATTATCCATACAACATTAAAGAACAATATGTATTGCAAACAAATAAGTGAAAAATATAGATCTTTATACAAAACAGTTGTTTATTCTGATGTACAAAATATTTAAAAATTCTAGTTAAATCAGTTAAAATTTTCAAAAATCAACCATGATTCATGAGATCAATAGAGGAAATTGATTTTCAAAGTTCAAAGGAAAAATAAATGTATAAAATTAGTGTAAAAAGACTAAGTTCAAAAAGTTAAAGTGATTCTTTATCTTTCAAATATACAAATAAGGATTTTCAAAATGTTTTCATTTTAGTTCCCAAAAAAACTTGTAGCAGTCACAGATCTATTTTCTCTTGCGAATCAATGCCCCCGCCAAGCGATTCGGCCACACATTGACCAATCAGTGGGCAGAGTGTATTGATCCCATCTACCTCTCAAGAACTTTTTCTTCTAGCCCTTTTTGGAAGATGCTACGGTCAGAGAGCACTCAGCCAGCAGCAAAGAAAGACCTCTCTCTCGTCCTCTCCTATGGACATTCCAGCATGGAAGATCTCCTCAGAAGATACGCAGCTACTTTCTACCAGCTACATAAATGAACCAACCTTGCAGCCTGCCACATGAGCTACTTGCTACAGTGACACACCTTCTACAAGCTGAAGATAATGTACTACCTGTGACACCAAAAAGAACCTTTTCTCACTTTGACTCAAGTAAACTTCTGCTACAAGAATAAACCTTTCATTGTTGTGTTTCAAAGAAGTTTCATTATTTATTTTGTATGACAAATTAACTTATAGTGATATGGAAACTAACTATAAACACTAAAATGGTGACCTTGACATGATATTAATAAACCTTCTGAATAACAAAACAAAAAAGAAACAAGACAAAACCAAGCCTTCATTTACTGAGAGCAGAACAAACAAAAAAAAAAAAAAAGAGAGAGAGAGAAAAGCTTCCTGACTCAAAGAAATTGACAACTGAATGGATACAACCACCCCATTTTAGTGTTTATGGTTAGTTTCCATATCACTATAAGTTAATTTGTAGTACAAAATAAATAACGAAACTTCTTTGAAACACAACAATCAATGGACAGTTCTTCTCCAGCTATATGTAGTTCAAACTATTCTTAGAGAATGAAACAAGGTCCATCAGTCAATCTGAAGGGTCTCAAAAACAGGAACCCCTTCCATATCCCTAAGCACAAACGTACAGTCATTTATTGATTTGTTTAGAGTCTTTAAATTCTATGTTATCTATTGTTACAAGGAGTGTTTGGAATATTTTAAAGTATAGTAGAAATATAATTTGGCTTAAAAGTGTTTGTTAGAATCTCATTTCTGTATATCTACTGAAGAGAGAAAATCGTGATTTGCATTTTATTTTAGAAAAAATCTTATTCTGATGAAATGTTAAAATTTTCATTCACCCACTTAAGAAAATAGAACACTTGTTTCTTTTGTTTCGTTTTTTAAAAATTTCTATAGATTTAAGGGGTTATTAAAAGTATACAGTTTTGATTTACAAGATATGCCAAAATGTGACTCTATCATTCACTTTAACATGTCATAATGTTTTGCCAGTGGTGATATTGAGCACATTATCAAATAGAAAGAATTTCCATGCCTTTTTTTAAAATTGCTTTTTCAAACAGGCATACTTTGAAGTCGTAATATAAATATTAACGATTATAAAATATGAAAAATTTAGAATGTTCTTTTCTGAACAATCTGAGTATATATTCTTACAACAGCAATGTTTTCTCTTCCTTTTATCCTTTTGAATAAAGCTGCTACATTCGCAAAAGTAGGCAGAGGAAGCAAGTTCATGACACAGAACCCTGCTCAGCAAACAGGGACAAGAATATGCTGACTGCATTTCCTGCAAAGGAGTAAAACTCTCACCTAAAAAGGATACACTGTGTATAACACTAAACAGTATCTAATGCTGAAATTTTGGTTCTGGAGCTCAAGAGAAGTGTCGAGTCACCCCTTCATTTCCATGATAACCTCCCTGGAGTAGTACTACTTGATAGAATCCCATTTATGGCTCAAATAGAACTGCCTGAAAATTATTTGTATTAAATTGGAATAGTTGAAACCATATAATTGAGCAGAAGCTGTTACACTTCTTGTATATCCATTTACTTGGGTTAGCACACAAAAAAGTGGAAGTTCACTAAACATTCAGTGCTAGAGCGTTTAAAGAAATAAAGAAATGAGAATATGAAATAAGTCATAGCAATAACAACAAAAGATTTCTTATTTCTTATACTACAGTGAGTTGAATGGAAAAGTATATCATGAAGAAATTCATGATAGTTTAGAAGACTTCTAAGTAAAGTGAACTTCAAAAGTTTATCAAGTGTTCAAAGTTGAGGTCAAGCAGTATGTTTGTTGATTCATATGTAGTGGATATCCCTCAGAGTCTACCCTGGACGTGAACTTTGATGAATCCATCTGAAATTATCCAAAGTAAAACTTTACGCAGATAGATCTGGACGTAACTTCTGCTAAAATATACAAAACTTTAATTCAATTTTCAATAAAATTCCCAATAAAAAATAAAAGGTCACTTTTGATCCAGCTGAAAAACAGTCTCTTACCAGAGGAAACATAATTGCTGATGTCTTCATCACAGAAACTACTGAACTAACCCATTTTATGTATCACGCATATATAATAGTAAGTAAATATATTTTCTTCCTCTGTATACTCCCTCCCATACACACCCCTTTCATGGTAAAGAACTTTTCTACAAGTTGTCACACCGGTATAAACAAGGCCTTTACATCAGTATATATGAACTGTTATTCATATACATCAGAACTACACTTCTGCATATTCACAAGCAATTAATTCATTCATCATTTACAGAACTTTGAACACATATATTGTAAATCTACTTCATGTTTTATATGTGCACCAATGGAAATATAAAGTTTGATGTTCATTAATCTGCATCTTCTAAGCCATTCTTATTTTTATTGTGGAGAATTTTGTATTGGATGTTTTTTGTATTGGAGGAATTATTATAGACCACACTTTGGTGTTAGGAAGGATGTTTAATTATTTCCTATTCACCAACTTCAAATAATATCATTCGTATATCCATTGATCCATTAACAGGGGATAAACAGAAGAAAAAGTGTGATAAACTCATACATAATTAAAACATTTAATAAGTACATACAACAATATAAGAAATGTTACAATGATTAACAATGTGTCCCAAAACAACTAAAATACACATATTGTTTCAAGAACAAAGTATAAGGGGGGGGGGGTACAAAAAAGTAAACAGAAATGTCTTGTTTTCACTGATGTTTTTCTTGGCAAGATGAATTAAAGTATCTTGCTAGAATTGGAGTCAAACGTCTCTAGTCATTCCAAGGAGCAAGAATAAAAAACATCTCTGAGGACTTAGACTCATAAGGTTTTAACCATTCAAAGAACAAAGACAAAAATAGAACGAATTAGGGGTCTAAAAATAGGAAGAATTAGGGATCTAAATTCTTACATGATCAACAGACATGATATGAAAGACAATTACTTTTTCCACCCTACACTAATATTAAAAGAAATAACTGTAAATTCATTACACATAAGGAATGAATATTTGAATTGCTGTATTGACGTTGAGATTTCTATGAATAGTGTCAATTTGTGTGAGAATGACAATGTGAATAGTGTGGGGAAACCTGTTAACATCAGGGATCATTGTCACCACTAATATCTATTTGCATAAAGATATGTGGCACAAGGTCAAAGAAGGGATGGTAAGTAGCGTTAATCTTTTACTCTTCTTTACTTAATTACTTCTATTTTTGACTCATCCATGATTACCTTTCACTATCTTTCCTCTCCAAGTTTTATTTAATTAACTAAACTATTGTGTGTGTGTGTGTGTGTGTGTGTGTGTGTGTGTGTGTGTGTGTGTGTGTGTGTGTGTGTGTGTGTGTGTGTTGTTGTTAACAACCCACTGAACTTTGCTACCATAGAAGAATATGTACTTAGTCATTTCTGTTATACCACTGTTATCACAGTCACAATCAGACATTTCAGTCATGTTCATCCCATTGTTAGAGAGTAGCACATTCTAAATCAGCTACTCAGAGTTATTGAGATAATGTACACGAGTAGTCACTTTGAACAGAGTTTCTGACAAGAATTATTATCCTATGAAAAGTATATGAAAATATACCATAAATCCCACAAAGATGTGGGATAATAGAGTTGGTCTTGCACTAGTTATCTTAATTTTATCTGGTTATTCTCATGATCCATATATATAGATATTCATCAATCAATTTTATTTACACAATATTTACCACAAAACCACTCTTTGAAACCTAATTTATCTTAGTTTTGCCAGAGAAAAGAAGGACATTTTCTAAAAAAGAATGAAAAGGCAGAGAAAAAAGAAATAACAGAAAGCGGAAAAGCCTTAAAAGATAAAAATTGCACAAAAATGACAAGGCAAAAAAAAAACAACATATAATAGAAAAATATTAGATACTGTATTCACTAAGATTTCAAAATAATCTAACATAAGCAAGGGCTATTTTGGAGGGAATTTCCCCTCTTCTTAGTGCATAACTTCTAGAAAAATGCACATGAAACTTGCTTCATTCACTTTTTTATGAAATTTTCTTAGGTCAGCCTATCTTATAAATAAGATCTTAACTTTCAACTGATAGTTACAATAGTAAAAGATCAAATCATCTTGAAAAATATTTCTTCTGAAAGATTTCCACTTTACTTTCAGATTTTATACAGCATGAGTAATAAAGGGCACTCATAGTGTAATGGTTAACATTGTAGGAAATGGAAACGGAGACCCAAGTTCAAATCTTGGATGAGGCTGTTTGCTTTTCACATAGGGCTAATATTCTTGGGAAAGGTGTGAATCCAACAAGTCTCCCTCCAGCCATAGGTAAATAGTAGGGTAGACTTGGCTCTTTAACTGTGCTATGGCAACTGGTCTAGGGGAAGGAAAACCTGTTAACTCCCCTTAAAATTGACCTTGTGTCCCATCCTATTAGTGTGGAGGGGTTGGGTAATTATAAACTATGATTAATGTATTCAACTCTTTGTGGGCTGAGTAATAATGCAAACTATTCTAACATGATCCAAAAGTAGCTTGACAATAGAAAAATGACTGAAAGTCAGCTCAACTGTTTCTTCAAAGTCATTGCAGTAAAGAAAAACTTGTAGAGTGTAATTGAAATTATTTGCTGGATGAACAAAAACTTGTTGAAGAAACTTATGGTTGGTTGGGTTTTATGGCATATCATCCTTTGTAGGTTATTTAATGTCAAATATATTCTTATGCAAATAGTTGTTTCTATTTCAAACAATTCAGTTTAGCATGAATACAGTTTGTCAAAAACATTTCTATTTCAAGCTATTCAGTTTATTCAAACAGTTCTAATTTAGCTAATTCAGTTTAGTATAAGTACAGATTTTCTTTACACGCAGTTAAATGTCAAAACAGTTCTATATTAAACAATTCAGTTTAATGTGAGTACAGTTTCAATGTCAAAAACAGTTCCATTTCAAAAAATTCAGTTTAGCATAAGCACGCAGTTTAAATGTAAGTACAGTTTCATTGTCAAAAACATTTCTATTTCAAGCTATTCAGTTTAGTCAAACAGTTTTAATTCAAACAATTCAATTTTGCATAAGTATGCAGTTAGTTCTATTTAACCCATAGATAAGGCCCTATCAGGTGCTACCATTCCGGGCCAGAGTGGACTTGCAAATAATGGCAATGAAGGGATGCTCTGCATTCCCTAAAGCTCCAGCACCACTCGAGCCTCACCATCAGATCGTTTAGTGTCATATCAGGACATTCATTGGATGGGGTTTTACCCCTCTTCAGAGGTGCAATTGGTGTATTCTACAGCCCCAGCTGACTGGGCAAGAAGAAATTAGGAACTCATATGTTGGATATTGACTGGAAGATCCCTTTCATATGCTGCATAAGTTGTGTAGGTGGCATAATAGGAAGTGCACCTGTTTCCTAAAGTAAACAGGATGCAGGTTGTTCCCCTGCAAAAGTGCCATGTAAATTGTACAGCTGACTCTCTCACTCTACCCATACATATACATTTAGGGTAATAAAAGGAAAAGAAAAGTAGCAAATTATATTTTTATAAGTCAGTGTTGTTGTCTTTCTCAGCTATATAACACATACACTTAACCATATGGGATGAGCTTTTCTACTAACAAGTAAATCCTTGGTGATCACTATACCCTAACATAATGACTTCTTAAGCCAAAAAATGTCACTGGATTGAGAAATCTTGAACAAAGCCTCTTGGCACTTATACTTGAATAGCCTTCTCTCTCAGTCCTGTCCTTTAAGGAACAGTCTCCACTAAGACTAAGACCTTTGAATATAATATAAACAAAATCTTTCTGAAAATTGAGTTCAAAACACACTCTAAGATGTCAGACATATGTGTCTGTTTAATCAAAGTGTCTCAAAACAGTCACTCACTTCCACATGCCTAAACCACAAACCAGTAATTAAACTTGTCAAACTGCTTTTACACATTCTGTACTTTTTAATCACCTCCTACATCATGCTGATATCTGTTGCAGAAACAAAGATGATTATATCATCAGTATATATGAACAGTGGGACAATTTCAGTCAAGTAAACCTCTGGTTTTGTTGCTTCTTCATAAGATTGTGCAGAAAGATGTTCAATATCAGGATATAGAGTAAGGTTAATTAAAAAAAATAGCCTAAATAAATCAACCATGAGATTTCAAAGAATTTCACTTTGGTTAAAATGCATTATAGTAAGAAGGGTCTGATATGGTAAGCAAATTCATGCTTAAATCTGGTTGCCTTCAGAACAACCAGGGGGAACTGATAAGCAACTCTAGCAAATTGATTCAAATTGACCAGTGTGAATTCAGTGTCTTCTAATCAACTTGTAATCAAGTGTATCAAATACAAAATTTCCTAGATTTTTCTTTCTTTAACAATACAAGTCTATTTAGGTTTGACTGATTAGTCAGTTGTCAAGATTTTTACCAATTGTTTTTATTCTTTGTTTTGTTCAAAGATATCTCGCTCATACATACCATGGTTCTACTTTTTTTTTTAAGAATGCAATAATAATCTTGCATATCTTCTGTGTGATGAAGCTGTATCAAACTAGTTAAAGAACACAACTATCAAAGGAAGAACAAGCATAAAGCACTCTCAAATAAAATTCGTAGCTTAAATCATTAAAGTCCATCGTTATTGTTGAGTGATTTGAATGCTTCCTGGATGTTCTCTTTAGTAATCAATCCTTCATAGCAAATCTTTTTGTATGCATACTATTAGTAGAAAGCCAAATATTTGCCCATGTTCATATCTCAATTAAAGTGATTGGCTTGGAATTTGTCAACAAGTGCAAAGTTGATCAAGCTACAATCACTAAAAGGAATAGTAGACTAAGTAGCTCACCACCACGTCTAACTTGGGAGTTAACATAACATTTAGATTAGTTAATCAGGAACTATCTGGGGGAGGAAGAAAAATGTTGTTCCAATGAATTTATCAGGATGGCTTTCAAAAACAACATCAACATGGTGGTTGAACTTATGCTTAATCATAGAGTGAAGTCTTGAAAATGATAATCATATGTTAAATAATGCAGACTTTACAGAGAATTATTTGCCCTGAATGAAAGAGTTCAAGGTCATGAAGTGCAACACTCTGATTCCTCAAACCTTTCTTATGCTAAGTTGAGTAATGTTTTTACTTACTATTAATTTTAATATGATGAAGCTGCTGACATCAAGCAGAAAAGTTATTTTATATAAAGCAGGGTGAACATAAACAAAATCTTTCTTCACCCAAAAATATGCCATTTTTTAGGCTGGTATCTGTATGGTTCAGTATTCAAATATTTGGACCTTTCTTTATAGAGTTTCAATTTACCTCTGTGAAAATTAATCTGATAACCTCAGATTTCTGGAGAAAATTTGTCATCTTTATTATGGTTTTAATCTCATTGCAAAGTGGGTCAACATATCTTCTTCCAGGTACCACTTATCCACGCAGCAAAATTCTTTTCCTTATACTAAATAACATTTGCATCATCTTTTACAATAAAAACCTTAGCCAATCAAACTCAACCAATCTAGAAGCAAGCAATATTTCATTGTGAACTGATTTCCTAGGAGTGTAAGAATTGACTTATCTACCTGTGAAGATATCTTTTGTGGGGTCTGCAAGAACTCAAGTGCTACTGCTTTCTGTTATTTGTATCATGTAAAATAACATGCCAAATATTTTCACTAAGGTCAGTCAATAGTCAATGCTGAAGGGTCCTAAGATGGATATTCACCTATGTCAGAGTGCCACATTGAAACTGTTCTGTGACCAAATCCAGATGGTCTTTGCTAAACTTTGCTGACTAAAATGACTTGATAATTACTCTGATGACATCGACAACTTTATTTTCTTTTTTAAGTTCTATAGCCACTAGAGAAATCGATCTGGGCTTAATTGTATTGCTGTCTCAACAGAATAAACTTTCAACTGTTTTTGTTGCTAACAGTAGATAACTCTATCAATTACCTCCCTTACATTCCAAATAAAATTGTTTGTATTTCATTATGAGAAAGCAAATACGCAACTTTTTATGAAAAAGAAAATCTATTTACATTCATTATCAAATTAATTGATAATCAATGATTAAAATTTTTAAGTGAAATTTTGTAGTTGTAAGATTGTATTATCATTTTAATTAGCCTAATAGTAAAAGTACTTTATCTTACCCCCACCCAATCTCCAACAAAATTATGCTTTATGAAAAAATTAAGTCAGATACCAAGATTTTATTGCCATTTTAAAGTGTTTGTCATCAACAAAAAAGATGAAATATATTAGAAAGTTTCAAGATCAAACAAAAACTGCATCTGCATAGATCTGGCACATAAAAACAACATAGAGCTCCCTAAGTGTACGATTTCAAGTTGTATTGGAAGTAACTTTTTTGTTCCTTTTTGTACTATTTGCTTTAGTGTTGAAAGACTGTGTCAACATAATGGATTGTGATGAAAAGCAATGTTGATATAAATGGAGTGAAACTAGGATGAAGAAATCTTTCATAGCATGAAGTACTTTTTAGTTTCTTATTTTTGAAAAACTAAATTCATCAGTTATCATATCAGGTAAAATTTTCTTTTATTCATTAAATGAATTTTCTATAGAAGTCAGAAAGCATGACTGATTGACTATGATGAAAAAAACCAAAAAAAACTTTATCTCAAAGATCCTTAAAAATAAACAAAAGTTTTAACTTTTAATGAAATGATTTCTGATTAATCCTCAATTTACTTAAGAAAATCTTTTCAATGATATTCATTAAGCAGATTCATTTTATATTTTGGTTTATGTTTTTACAATGAAAAGCTAAAAAAAACTGTTGAGTGTTTTTGTAAAGTTGAAATCACTTTGATTTACAGATACATTTTCTGCTTTCTGATTAAAAATAAATAATCTTTTATTCTTAGTAAGTTATAGTTACTAATTAACTAATTATTGGATATCATTAGCAAGTACTTTTGTAAAAAATTTTTTACTATTCTATTGGAATTTTCCTAAAATAAAGACAAAAAAAATGAACAGGAAACTTGGCTTGAATTGAATGAGAAAAAAAACTTTATTTACAATCGAAAATAGGATCAATAATTTCACAATTAAGAATATTAAAACATTGTATAAAAGATTACTTTGTACTCTAAGAAAGTATTAAAAAGGGCAAGTTTAAACCAAAATATTTCTAGAAAAGATAGTAATAAATATACAAAACAAAAAGACTTACATGAAGTTAAGTATCAATACTGGAATTTGTAGAAGTTCAAATAAATAATGAGGATTTTTAGAATGGTTGAAATGTTATTCAGCATGAAGTCCAGCAGAAGTAGTAAGGTTAATCAAAATGTGTAGAAATAGTGAGGTTGATCAAATTGAATAAATATCAATGCTTAGAGATAATATATCGTTTTTTTTTTTTTATATTGCACAGTTAGAGAAAGACTGGAAACAACATTCTCTTCTTCTCTTTAGATTGCAGCTACATTCTCACAGACTCCACAAAAGACTCCTATCTGGATGGCTTTGCCAATTTCTACTCTCTTAGGAAATTAGTTAGGGTGTCTGTGATTTAGTGTAGATTATGACTGTCTGCATCTGTCATGACTGTATTTATCCAACAGTGCACCATAATAGAATGAAATTCAAGGTTGGTTTAATGTGGGATAATCTGCAGGAATCAAGTCTCTCAGGAAGCAGTGCCAAAAATAGCTCAGCCTTATTGGTATTTCTGTTTTGGGATGCTTCAGGTGCTAGGCTATGAACTTACTTCTTACCCCTTTTAGATAAAGGAGTAGATACTACTAGAAGGTAAGCCCTCACTCTCTATTAACTGATCTCATTAATTTTTAAGTTACCTGCTTAAGTGGCATGTTTAATTTCTGGAGCATTTTTATATCTGACCAATAGGATCAAGTGGATTTACTAATTTTTCTTTCAAGAATTGTTTTGATAAAATAACTCACTGGCTGGTGATAAAATAATTTTTGGAGACTGCATTTATACTTTCATACCCTTTGGTCATTGTTTAACCTTTTAATTCTTATAACATGTTCTTATTTGTAAGAAAATGTTCTAAGAGAAGGAAAAAAAATTTAGGATTCTTTCTTTCTTATGTATTTTTTAGCATTTTGTAAATCTTTTACAGCTCCTTTTGATTTTATAACAAATAATTTTATAATTTCTAGGTAAGTAGTAATTCATGTTACTACCTTCCACAAGAATTGAAAAGATGATTATGAAAATCATAAGAAAAACAATAGAATCTCAGAAAGAGTGAAAAAAAAAAAAAATCAACCAGTGTTCATAATAGGATGATGGCTTTATGCTCCCTATTTATTCAGATTACAGAGGTTTCGGATTTATTTCATATAAAGTTTAAGCCATAATTGTTTTTAGAGTTTAATTACCAATACCCATTTATTTAGAGAATCGAAATTTGAAAGTTAAAAAAAAAATAAAAAGGTGTTTTTTAAAATTCAACAGTTACTTTGTTTACATTTGATTATGATGTCGGTATGGCCAAACAAAATTTTTCATTTCATTTTAAAATTTAAGTGTAAAAATAGTTTACAATTAATTAAATTAAGGGAAGTGAATCTTCCTTTGTTGTGTATATCCTGTTTATTTTTGTGCCATCCTAAAAATGCTGTTAAATTTGAAAGTTCTCAATGAGACAATTTATTAAAAAGGAGTGTTATCTGCTGACATCAAAATTTTGTTTAAAAAAAAATGAAATAAACAATTGATGTTTAGTTGTTGAATAAACAAATGAACTATTGTGATAAACATTTTCTCAGAATTTAAATTTTTTTTAACAACTATAGAATATTTTAAAGAAAATAATTTGAGAATATTTTGGTTTTGTTTAAAAAAATACTTTAACCCCAAACAAAAAAAACAACAAAACAAAACACCTCCGCCTCCTCTGAAAATCTGATATTCATTCAGCTACACTCTCGTGAAGGTAAGTATGAGAGAAGGCCATTTTATACGAGGACACTTCCACATACTGGTGGGTGGTGTCAGAAATGATTCTTAGGCAGCATTCTCTTATTTGGAACTCCACATGCATTGGAAATTAATCTTTTCATTTTTCATAGTTATGAAGAGAGCAAAATCTTAGGGAGATGGTCTCCTAAGTTGAGCTAGATCCCCAGTTATGAATAACCAGGAAGATAAAAAGAAATAGATTACAAAAAATGTTTTTCTTTTTAATAAATCGACATACATAAATTCAGTTTTAAGAATTCTCTTTTATAGGTTTTAAAGTAAAGTTAAATTGTTTGGGCCTAGATCGCCATGTCCAAACAATCGAACGTTATAGCTTGAAAAATCTGATAGAGTAAAAATAATAATGACACAATTCAAAAATATTTAACTAAAGGATTTAAGGTAGTCCCACCCGTACACACAGAGAAGCAATTGGATTGTCATTGCCGATATCAATACTAATTTTAACTAATATAAAGACTGACTCAATGACAATTCGATTTTCATGATAGCATTCGAAATCCGACTCTCTCTTACCATTTGTTGTGATCGGAGAATAGTTTTCAGCACTTTTTCATTGCACCAAAAGGGGTCCCTGCATAGAGTCAGCATGTTCAAATTCGCTTACTACGATATTGCAAGTCAGACACATTAACCCTTACGACGGAGAACTATTATTAAAATGGTAATTACGATACAAATCAAACAAATATGTAATGCGGAACAAATAATTTATTTTTCAAATAAGGTAAACAAATCATTCAATTTTAAAATATAGAACAATTTATAGAATTAATAAAAATATGAAACAGTAATACCCCATATTCCAGAAAGGACCGCACGTTTCAAAAAGTACAAAAAATATCTACGTAAAGGACGAAGGCCAGATGAAATGATTTTTTGTTTCTTCATTTCATTAATAAACAAAAACCGAAAGAAACAAAAACTTTCAAGTGTTTTTTTAGTTAGGATAAAACTTCAGTTCAGCAGCTACCAGCATCAATGAAAAATTAACGTGTCACTATGTGTCAAGTGTATTACTGTTTTTAGAACCTTTTTTTTTTTTTTTTTAATGATAAGAACGACTAAGAACTTCCTTAACCAATTTATAAAATTTCAATGTCAAGTTTATTTTTTTAAAGTACAAAAATCTAAACGGTGGCGGAAGATTCAAATCTTATCATGCATTGTTTTCATGACAAATCTTTTTTTTCGATATTCATAGTCTAATTGAAAATTAAAAAATTAAAGTGAAATATAAACAAAAAAATTTTTTTAATCTCGTAAATTTTCAAGTGTATATTTCAAGTACGACGAAGACCTTTTATATTTCTCGGTATAAAATAAGAAAACGATAAATAAAATCAGAAATAAGCAACATTTTTTTCAAAACGATTTTATTATTTTTCCTATGGTAATTTTTCGTTGGCTTGAAAAAAAAAAAAAATCAAGCCTTTAAATTTGTGAATGACATTTTTCATAGAAATAAGCTATTCTTTATCTAAAGTTTTCATACTTTAGGATTACCCTAAAATTTAAGCCAAATAGCAGGGTTTTTTTTTCATAATTTACGAGTGGTTTTTGAAAATTCATAGCATATTTGCAGATGACACCACGTAGAAAACGCAAAAATATTGTACACATGACCTTGATAACTTCCTAAGGTTTTTATTTTCTAAAGTTTGAATCTTGGGAAGTTCTAGAGGTTTTGGGAGATATTGGACAAGTAAAAAAAAAAAAAAAAAAAAAAAAATGCTTTACACATTTTTTCTTTAATGAGCTCCTTTGTTGCCTTTTTTAGAACAGAGGAGAGTAAAGGAACTTATATTCACAGAAATGTTTTCAAGTAAAACTTATTGGTATTTTATTTTATTGAATTTAAAATCTAGTAAGTACGTACCTTACAATACCAAATGGTGGGTTTTGTGAAACGGATAGTGTTATATTACTAAATACTTTTCATGATTTCAAACTAAAATCAATATTCAAAATCCTGGCTTTTAAACTCGAGCATCAACCTGTGGCACCGATGGGAAAATAAAAGCAATTATCTGACTGAGGAGGCAGGTCAAACATTTTTTGTTACTTTTGCGAGAAAGCTGTTGATGCAGGAATTATTTATTTGACCTTTCGTGTTACCTTTTAACATTGTTTTTGGTTATTTAGAACTTGTTTTATTTTCAGGATCACCTTTAAAAATGATAATCTCGCCGCAGGATAAATGAAATATTTTTTACAATAGCTTGTATGAAAATAAATCACATAATTATTTAAAAAAATCTTTTTGCTGCTGTTGACTTGTTTTTCTAGTTTAAATAGAAGCGCAAGTCAATGTGTGCAACTAGCTGGTTCAGGACAAGTCTTTACTAGTACAGCTTACTTTTCCAATCACGTGATCATAACTCTGTCAATTTTTTTTATCCACCTAAAAGTGACATTTCTGCTTTTATTCATTATTGTAAATAATAAACATGTACTGTCAAAAGTTTCACATTGTTGATAGTGTTCTGAATCCTATGGTAAAGATATCTATAACGTGTATGTACTTTCAATTGAACTAAAATTACTGACCTTCATCTTTTAAGTTCATTGATTTATTCAGCATCTTTGGTTTTATTTGGAAAAATGCTTTAACCATTTAATAAAAATAAAAGAAAAGAGGAAAACCAATATAAAAAGGTGGGAGGTAGAGACAAGAAAAAATGTTGATAAGAAAAAACAAAAAAAACTTGACATCACAAAAAGACAAAAAAGAAAAAGGTATAAAACTTTCATGAAAAATAAGCTTGGTTGAAATTCGTTAAGAATGAAAATAAATAAACAATGCATATGAAAAATTAAACATAACAAACTTTAAAAAGAGAAAAGATAAAAATTAAAATAAAATACATAGCTAAATAAATAAGAACACAAATAAGTTTGGTCTTGTCCGGCACAGGGCCATATAGAGCGGTGTAAGACTGTGTTGCGCCAATAAGTGAGGAACCCAGTCTGCCTTGAAAATCAGCATTCGAAATCCTCGCGTTTTACTAAGACCTCTGGCGTTGGTGGAAACTAAGCAACTACTCCAACCATTAAGCAGGCTAATCAGAACAAAAATACGTGATATTAGAAGGTATATCGAAGGTAAAATGAGAAAGGAAATAAACTAAGAGAGAGAGAGAGAGAGAGAGAGAGAGAGAAAAAAAGTAAACATAAAGATAAAAGGTGCAGCTAAATCTGAACCGATTTGGAGAGTAAGTTGTACGAAAAAGTGTAAGGATTATATTAGATTATATTGGAGTGGGTATGAAGCGTCTTGGCCAACTCTAATTTCCTCCCCTTCCTTTTGAGTAGTGCATGCTGGGAACAGCAGCAGCACAGGCCAAACGCCGCATACCAAGATGGCAGATGACGACTAAGAGAAGTAAAGAAAAGCTACACATAAACAAACAAACAAAAAAGCCTGGTGTATTTACCTACGTGCATTTATTGTAAAGGTGGGTCTATTTGTCTTGCCGTTCATCGATGTTTTTAGAAGGAAAACGGTCATCTCTAGGAATTAGCATGTATGAAATCTGTACTCTAATGTTTGTCTTGTCCTACTCTATATCCATACACTTCTACTCTACACTTTAACAAATTTTGTACATTTATTTCGATTAACTTTATGATATTTAGGAAAATTTCTGTTGTATCGTGTACCTTTTTGTAGATGTTCCATTTATTTATTTTTCTTTGTTCAAATGCAGTAACCTTACTTTTTTTTCTATTATAAGTCGGAGGGGGGCTTCTTCCATGCGTACGGGTACAATTTCTCAAAAATGGTGATGAGAATAAGCAATTCGGGGGGGGGGGGCAAACAAACAAAAACAAAAATAATAAAAACAAAAAAATGTTTGTTTCGAACCAAAACATGGACGTAAAATTTGCTTTTAAAAGAGATTACTTTTTTTCCCCTTAAATTAAAAAAAAATGATTACTTAACCTTTTGCCAGTGGCTTGTACTTTATTAGAAAAGAAAAATTCATCTCTCATTACTTCTCTCTTATTTCATCATATCCATCTTACAGTTCTTGCTGTCTTCAATATATCTAATTTATTTTTATTCACTATGTCGAGATCCTTGTTCATTTGTACCATCACTGACCACTCCTTCTCCATTGAAAGTTTGAGGGTCAATCAGGGGGTTTTCTCCGTATAGTCCAGCTTAACTTAAAAATTGTTTATTCGTATTAAAGGGAAAGCAGGTATTTCATTTTTTTTAAACTTATAAATTTCCTTATTTGACAAAAATTGTTCGTTCAACGAGCAAACACTCGTAATATTTTAAAGTTGGTTATTTATTGTAAATGAATCCTAAACTTTTCGGGAAGGAAGAGTAACTCATTTATGCTTGTGTCAGTTTAAAATGTCCATTGACATGACTAATACTCTTAATCATAAACCACAGCTTTGAATTTACTCTTCGTTCATTCCAATTAGAAATGCAAATGTTGTGTGCTTTGTCCTATAGTAAAATTGCTTGTACCTGATTTAAAAAAAAAGTTTTCTTATTTTTCTCTAATGTTGAAACTAAACTTTTTCATGAGTTTAGTTGCATCATTGTTAGCATTATATACTTTATTTTTTTTTTCTCCTCTAAATCAACGGAAAGTGTTAGTGTCTTTTTTGTGTGTGTGATTGATACGTTAAGATTAATAATTGTATGTTCAGCCTCTTGAAGTTGTAAAATTATGGGAGTTCTTAGCAGTGCAGGTTTGTGTAACCTAAGCTTTCGTTCTGCTTTTACTCCTGGCACTGATGTCCTACAGAAGTTATGACACAGATATTACTTCATCACTTAGAGCCAAATGAATCTCTTCTTAGCTTTCTAGGTAAATGTCAAAAGTATTTTTTTACTGTGTACTTTTTTTTTAATTCAATGCTCTTAAAATCGGAGTAAACTTTTAAATGAAGACACTTTTTTGTGTGACGAGACCACAAGAATACGTGACGAAAATTTAATGATTCTATTTTATGAATTCTAACATGAAGTTATTCGGTTAACAAACGCCAGAGTTTGTAACCGTTTTTATTTTACTTTTCTTGCCACGAAACTATGGAGACCTAGTGTTATTTCGTCTTTCCTTTCTTCTCCCGTTTTCTTTAAAACTCTGCTCACATACTCGGCCATAAGTGAAGAAACTTTTTCTTACAAGGAAGGAATCAACAAAGAGTTTTGTTTTATTCACTGAACAGCCAAACGATATTGTTACCGGCGATAACAAGTTAAGTCTTATACTTATAATTTTTTAAGCTTTAACTTTGAGAATATTTTTTATTTATTTTTTTAGTCCTTTAAAAAGCATTTAGTACCAGCTGGTTTAATCAATTTGGAAGAATCGTTTTTTTACGTTATCCGATAATGTATTAGACTTCGGTATAATATTTCCCTTATTACATTTTGTATCTTTATTTCGATAATCATTTCTGAGTTTGCTAAAAAATCTGTGTTAAATATCACTGTCGATTTTATTTTTATCATAATTTATTTAGCCAAACAAGCAGGATCTCAGGACAGACAGATCTAACATGAATACTTGAGAAAATTTTCTTAATGCGTAGGATTTTCTCACACTTCATTCATTTTTAGCGTGATTGATGAAAACTAATTTTTTTTTTTTATTTGGTTATTTATTTTTCTTACTGTTATTTATTTTTGTTCAAACAATAACTGTTGTCGTGTAAGCTTCGATGCTATATTCAAGCTGTTTAAAACCAGTAACCTTATCTCTTCTAATTTAAAATTCTGAAGTTTTGTAATTTACCGCTAAAATATCATAAAGAAATACTTTCTATCATTTAATGGAATATAGATGTTTATCAGATGTTTAATGATAGAATTTATGGTGTATTTTGTATATCATCCATAAACTTTTTATTTATTTTTTTCCCTTTTGACGCTTCTTTCAAGTTTTTGTTTTGCATTAACGACATTTTTGTGTGCGTTCGCTCTTTTGTCATCAATAGACGCTGAATAATACCGACTAAATATTTAGTGCATAAAATTTATATAAGTAAAAAGCAAAACAGATTCCACTAGCCAAATATTTTTGGTAAATTATAACCCCGTTTCCAATTGAAGTTTCTAATCAGGTCCTAGGACTGGTTTAACAAATATTATAGATTATCTCCTCTTGTTACTAAAGCAACCTTTTAACTATAATGGGCTGCACCCTCCTTTACTCTTTTAGAATAATGGTTGCCATAATTGCTTAACTGATACAACTTTTTTCCACTACTTTACTTATGGATACTTTCTTTTCTTTTTTTTTTCTTTTTTTTTTACATTGATATTATAGTCTTAGGTTAATGTAAATTTTTGTGTAGGAATTCTTGGTGTTCTAATTTTTTTTCTCTTGTATTCTAGTCGTATAACCACGTGTTGAATGTATTAACCATTATTCACAGACCTTCTTGAATTTTCTGGGACAGCTGGTTTATTGTTTTTTTCCCATTTTTAACAAGATGTCTTTTGCCTACATTATTTACAAAACTCTATCCTCTGCTTTAAATATCTTATAAGGTCGTTTGGTACTTGTGTAAAATCTATCTAATTTAGCAGTGGACAGGCACTGATTTTGAAACAGTTGCCACATTTAACTTAGTGATTGCTGGTTTGAGGTATAATTAACTAGGTGGTTGGACATTTTAGTGTGTCCTAGCTGTCCAATCATAATGTCTTTTTAGCTGCTTAAGTTTTCGGTATCCTTTTAATCATTGATTTAAAACTTTTTTCAACTTGGAATTTTTTTTTCTGTTTTCTCCAAAGGTTGTTGGTTTGTAATCATTAAATTCTCATAATCTCCCAAATGCTTTCTTATTTTGAAACTGATAAATGTGTTTATTTGCTACACATTTATTTAAATTTATTTAAATATCACTTTAAGATTATTTTCCTTGTTTCAAAGAAAAGCATGTTAATGTGTTTTCAATATTTGAAATTCTGTGTTGATGGATTTCTGACTCCTTCATTAGTCAAAAGGAGTGCTGATTTCATTACTTTGTTTATTTTGTAAGAAAACAAAATACTAATGCTTTATAATCAATTTTTTTTTCTTTTTTTTCTTTTTTTTTTTTTTACTTCAGTAAGCCACTATATTTTAGTTGTTGAACTTTTGTTTTGAGGCCTATCACTCGTTTAAACTATTGTCCTGTTAATCACTTCAATATTAAAAAAATTCTGAAAATAACTTGGCATGTATTAATGATAACATATTTTATTTATCATTGTTAATTTTGGCATAAATTACATACTTAGTTTCCAATCAACTTAAAAGATTTTTACAGACAGATTTGTTTAGATTGACTTCAGGATTAAGAAAGAGGAAAAAATTAAAGATGGAATTCTCACAGTTAATTTTTAAAGCTTGCTTTTGTATTTTCTTGTAAATTGTGATTTTGCTACTTATAAAGGTTTAGCATGTGAAATTCTTTGATATTATGCTTTTCTTTTTTAATGTAAATCAGATAGGCCAGAGTGAATATGCCTTTTGAAATTGTCTGCTGACTTAATCTTGTGTTCATTGTAAAGTCAGGTGTGACAATAAGTTAAGGACTTACCAAAGCTGTATTTACTGTTCAGAATGCATACTTCTGTTATCTTTCTAAAGGATTTAAAGTGTTCAATATTTTTAAAACCATTTAATGGGAATTAGTGATTATTAAAATTGACATTCAGGTTATCTGTTGCTTTTTTGTCTATTACTATGTCCTTTCAATGAGGATTATAAAATAGTTGTGACAAATTTTAGTGTTGAATCCTGAGTGAGTCGCTTTGAATTGCTATTGTAAGCCAATATATTTTTCTATTGCAATATTAAAGAATAGTTTTGGTTACATTTTGTTATTTATTATATAATATCTCACTTAAGGTAAATGCATAGTACATTGATTTAAAACTTTTTTTTTGATCACTTGGCAAATTTAGATTTTCAGTAATGTGCTCTTCAGCTGTTTGTTTTTGCTGAAGGTATCTTTATCATGAGAGCAAGCTGTAAAAAAAAAATACAACTTTAAATAAAATGAAAAATATTTGGTCAGCTATAGCTATGAATGAGATGTTCTGTTTCTAATAACTGTAACCATCTCGCTTGTATTTCACATTTTTCTGATCTAAAAAGAATGAGAGCTACAAAATTTACATTTCTTCAAAGCCAAATTGAGGAATCTTTAATCACTTGGATGCATCTGACAAGACCTTGTGAGAAAGTTCTTTGGTATTCTTACTCTGGCAGTGAATCAGATGGTAATTAAAACAATTTGTAGATAGTGATGAAGGCAGTGAAAGCAGTGATTGTCCTGAAACAGTTGAGATATTTCACTCATGACATCACATGTAGTTAAAACTGTGCTTTATATTATTTATCCCCAACTTCCTTGTTAAAACATAATTGGATAACATTATTCTTACTGTTGCCAGATATTATTTTTAGGATTGTCCCTTTATCAAATCTTGCTTTTTTTTTTTTCTTAAGATTTCTTAGAAATATTCATATTAGATTCTAAGAGATTAACATCCTTCAGTTTTTCTGAGTTCATATAAACTCTATTGGGGTGCAGAGAAAGAATTAAAATTTGGTTGATACTAGCAAATAATTTTATCAATTGACTGTATGGTTCTTGTAATTGTCAATATTGGAAACATCTCAATATTATAGCTAAATTTCAGCATGGAACTTACACTAAAAACATCCTAGTTGTCAAATAATGCATTTTTATATTATTTTTTTCATGACTTAATTTCTTCTCTTGTTATTCTAAGCTACTTATCTTTTTAGTAAAATTTGCAAGACATTATAAAAGAAGCCTTTATCTAAAGAAGGCTGTAGAATAAACTGACCTAACATTAGATAAAGAAGATAGTTCAAAATGAACTACAAGTGTTGACTGGAAAGTTCATAGGTTGACCAAGATGCTCTCATGAAATGTGACCCAATGAGGCTTATTTTTTATTTTTATCTATTTTTTTTTTTTTTTTTTTTTTTTGTTCAGCATAATTCCCCTTGCTGTCTACATGCTTCTTCCATTGATGGTGCAGGTCAAAAGTCATCAACAGCAGATGTGATGTCATCTTATGAACTTTTCAGCTTACCCTCATAAAAATCTCAATTTCTTTGAAATAATTTTTTTCAAGAGACATTGTATTCAGTGTTAGATTTGTTCTAGTTATTTGAATCACAACCATCACATCAATCTATATGACACTTTGTTGATTTTCCTAATCCTTTATTAAATACTGTTTGCAGCTTATCTCCTTTAGCTTACCTCATTTGAATCCTGTAAGCATTCCAATATATTCCTATTCACACTGGCTTGTATGTATGTATGTGTGTGTGTGTGTATGTGTATATATATATATATATATATATATATATATATATATACACACACACTTTATTGGGATTAGTTGCTTGCTATTAATTTCTTATTGGCCAAACTTAACATACCTTAGTTTGTTGTATCGAGTTTTCTTTCAAGTGACCACTTAATAAGTTACATTTTTCTAATACAAATTTACTATGGTAGTTGACAATTTTGATACAATTCAATATTTAACTGTTTTTTTTCAATCCTTTGTAATTTCATTAAAATTTAGTATGTATTTTTAAGTTCAATCTTGAGTCAATAAAATATTGTTGGATTTGTTTAAGTTAGAATTTCTTTCGTGTTGAATATTTGCTAGAGTACATTGTACTATGTACATTTCTCAACTCACTGAAGATGTTTGTATAAATGTCTAAAAATCAGTGTTCATGAACAATGTTGTTCACAATATGTCTAAAACTAAATTTTGAAAAGAACCTATTGTTTATGACACACTTAAGTTGATGATCTGATTATAAAATCCTTTGAGAAAAACTTAGTCAACAAATTCTATGACACTATTGAAGAAAAGAATTAATTCCATCCAAAAAACTTTCTTTAAACAGGAATTTAGATTATCTATTAGAAAAATGTTCCCCAGTTTTTAATTACAATTAAAATTGACTTAAGTTCTATTTCAAACCATAGACCTATCTGTTTTAGATTATATAATTTTAGATTGATTAGATTTTATAAAAAAAAATTCAAACATCTTTTTAGTAAGGTTAGTTTATTTTTTTTTTATTTATTTTTTTTTTTTTTTGAACTAGATTAAAATAATTCTGCAAAAAAGTTTTTAAAACATTAAAATCTTAAAACTAATACAAAAAAATGTTGGTTTTAAGTTGTATATGATATATAGATTTAATCTTAAAATATTAAAAAAATTGTTTTATTGCTAAACTGCTCTGGTTTTCCATATACTTTAATTTATAAATTTTGTTAGCTAATAAATTAAGTTTTTTACTTTTTGTGTGTTGGAGGGGAAATGTAAATTTAGCTCTCGTGTTATGACTCCAAAACTTACTACTTCATTATTAGATCTTTAACTTGTACAACAATAATCCACAGTCTTGTCTTTAAGAATCAGATTTAGTATTTTGACTTGGAATTTTAGTTAATACTTTTTCTGTATTTCAAAATGATTTTTATTTGGACTTGATATTTACCCTAAAAGACTGGCTTTATATCAA